>OU342743.1:121524247-121635490 GCA_910589775.1 Avena eriantha
GTGCAATGACACTAGGTGTGGTTCATGATATGGTTTGTGAGAAGAACACACATGCAATGACACTGGTGGATCCATGTGTGGTCTGTGATAAGAACACACATGCAATGACTCTAGGTGTGGTTCATGATATGGTTTGTGAGAAGAACACACATGCAATGACACTGGTGGATCCATGTGTGGTCTTTGGGAAGAACACACATCCAATGACACTGGTGATATTTGGTATGTGAGAAGAACACACATCCAATGAATCTAGCTGTGGCTCATGAAAAGAGCCGACATGCAATGACACTGGTGGATCCATGTGTGGTTCATGGGAAGAACACACATGCAATGACACTGGGTGTGGTTCTTGATATGGTCTGTGAGAAGAACACACACGCAATGACTCTTGGTGTGGTTCATGATATGGTTCATGGGAAGAACACACATACAATGACACTGGGTGTGGTTCATGATATGGTTTGTGAGAAGAACACACATGCAATGACACTGGGTGTATTTCATGATATGGTTTGTGAGAAGAACACACATGCAATGACACTGGTGGATCCATGTGTGGTCTGTGAGAAGAACACACATGCAATAACACTATTTGATCCATGTGTGGTCTGTGGGAAGAACACACATGCAATGGCACTGGTGGATCCATGTGTGGTCTCTGGGAAGAATACACATGCAATGACACTTGGTGTGGTTCATGATATGGTTTGTGAGAAGAACACACATGCAATGACACTAGCTGTCGTTAATGAAAAGAGCAGACATGCAATGACACCGGTGGGTCCATGTGGGGTTAATGAGAAGAACACACATGCAATGACACTGGGCGTGGTTCATGGGAAGAACACACATGCAATGACTCTAGTGATATGTGGTTTGTGAAAAGAACAGACATGCAATGACTCTAGCTGTGGTTAATCAGAAGAACAGACATGCAATGACACCGGTGGATCATGTGTGGTCTGTGGGAAGAACACACATGCAATGACACTGGTGGATCCATGTGTGATTCATGGGAAGAACACACATGCATAGACACCGGTGAATGTGGTTTGTGAGAAGAACACACATGCAATGACTCTAGCTGTGGTACATGAAAAGAGCAGACAGGCAATGACACTGGTGGATCCATGTGTGGTTCATGGGAAGAACACACATGCAATGACACTAGGTGTGGTTCATGATATGGTTCATGAGAAGAACACACATACAATGACACTGGTGGATCCATGTGTGGTCTGTGAGAAGAACACACACGCAATGACTCTAGGTGTGGTTCATGATATGGTTTGTGAGAAGAACACACATGCAATGACACTGATGGATCCATGTGTGGTCTGTGGGACGAACACACATGCAATGACACTGGTGATATGTGGTATGTGAGAAGAACACACATCCAATGACTCTAGCTGTGGTTCATGAAAAGAGCAGACATGCAATGACACTGGTGGATCCATGTGTGGTTCATGGGAAGAACACACATGCAATGACACTGGTGGATCCATGTGTGTCCTGTGGGATGAACACACATGCAATGACATTGGTGGATCCATGTGTGGTTCATGGGAAGAACACACATGCAATGACACTAGGTGTGGTTCATGATATGGTTTGTGAGAAGAACACACATGCAATGACACTGGTGGATCCATGTGTGGTCTGTGAGAAGAACACACATGCAATGACACTGGGTGTGGTTCATGATATGGTTTGTGAAAAGAACATGCATCCAATGACACAGGTGGATTTAGCTGTGGTTAATGAGAAGAACAAACATGCAATGACACCGGTGATATGTGGTTTGTGGCAAGGACACACATGCAATGACTCTGGTGATATGTGGTTTGTGAGAAGAACACACATGCAATGACTCTAGCTGTGGTTTATGAAAAGAGCAGACATGCAATGACACCAGTGGGTCCATGTGGGGTTAATGAGAAGAACACACATGCAATGACACTGGGTGTGGTTCATGATATGGTCTGTGAGAAGAACACACATGCAATGACTCTGTGTGTGGTTCATGATATGGTTTGTGAGAAGAACACACATGCAATGACACTAGTGGATCCATGTGTGGTCTTTGGGAAGAACACACATGCAATGACAGTGGTGATATGTGGTATGTGAGAAGAACACACATCCAATGACTCTAGCTGTGGTTCATGAAAAGAGCAGACATGCAATGACACTGGTGGATCCATGTGTGGTTCATGGGAAGAACACACATGCAATGACACTGGGTGTGGTTCATGATATGGGCTATGAGAAGAACACACATGCAATGACTCTGGGTGTGGTTCCTGATATGGTTCATGAGAAGAACACACATGCAATGACATTGGCTGTGGTTCATGATATGGTTTGTGAGAAGAACACACATGCAATCACACTGGTTGATCCATGTGTGGTCTGTGAGAAGAACACATATGCAATGACACTGGTGGATCCATGTGTGGTATGTGGGAAGAACACACATGCAATGACACTGATGGATCCATGTGTTCTCTAGGGGAAGAACACACATGCAATGACACTGGGTGTGGTTCATGATATGGTTTGTGAGAAGAACACACATGTAATGACACTAGCTGTGCTTAATGAAAAGAACAGACATGCAATGACACCGGTGGGTCCACGTGGGGTTAATGAGAAGAACACACATGCAATGACACTGGGTGTGGTTCATGGGTAGAGCACATATGCAATGACTCTGGTGATATGTGGTTTGTGAAAAGAACAGACATGCAATGACTCTAGCTGTGGTTAATGAGAAGAGCAGACATGCAATGACACCGGTGGATCCATGTGTGGTCTGTGGGAAGAACACACATGCAATGACACTGGTGGATCCATTTGTGGTTCATGGGCAGAACACACATGCATAGACACCGGTGATATGTGGTTTGTGAGAAGAACACACATGCAATGCCTCTAGTCGTGGTTCATGAAAAGAGCAGACATGCAATGACACTGGTGGATCCATGTGTGGTTCATGGGAAGAACACACGTGCAATGACACTAGGTGTGTTTCATGATATGGTTTGTGAGAAGAACACACATGCAATGACACTGATGGATCCATGTGTGGTCTGTGGGACGAACACACATGCAATGACACTGGTGATATGTGGTATGTGAGAAGAACACACATCCAATGACTCTAGCTGTGGTTCATGAAAAGAGCAGACATGCAATGACACTGGTGGATCCATGTGTGGTTCATGGGAAGAACACACATGCAATGACACTGGTGGATCCATGTGTGTCCTGTGGGATGAACACACATGCAATGACATTGGTGGATCCATGTGTGGTTCATGGGAAGAACACACATGCAATGACACTAGGTGTGGTTCATGATATGGTTTGTGAGAAGAACACACATGCAATGACACTGGTGGATCCATGTGTGGTCTGTGAGAAGAACACACATGCAATGACACTGGGTGTGGTTCATGATATGGTTTGTGAAAAGAACATGCATCCAATGACACAGGTGGATTTAGCTGTGGTTAATGAGAAGAACAAACATGCAATGACACCGGTGATATGTGGTTTGTGGCAAGGACACACATGCAATGACTCTGGTGATATGTGGTTTGTGAGAAGAACACACATGCAATGACTCTAGCTGTGGTTTATGAAAAGAGCAGACATGCAATGACACCAGTGGGTCCATGTGGGGTTAATGAGAAGAACACACATGCAATGACACTGGGTGTGGTTCATGATATGGTCTGTGAGAAGAACACACATGCAATGACTCTGTGTGTGGTTCATGATATGGTTTGTGAGAAGAACACACATGCAATGACACTAGTGGATCCATGTGTGGTCTTTGGGAAGAACACACATGCAATGACAGTGGTGATATGTGGTATGTGAGAAGAACACACATCCAATGACTCTAGCTGTGGTTCATGAAAAGAGCAGACATGCAATGACACTGGTGGATCCATGTGTGGTTCATGGGAAGAACACACATGCAATGACACTGGGTGTGGTTCATGATATGGGCTATGAGAAGAACACACATGCAATGACTCTGGGTGTGGTTCCTGATATGGTTCATGAGAAGAACACACATGCAATGACATTGGCTGTGGTTCATGATATGGTTTGTGAGAAGAACACACATGCAATCACACTGGTTGATCCATGTGTGGTCTGTGAGAAGAACACATATGCAATGACACTGGTGGATCCATGTGTGGTATGTGGGAAGAACACACATGCAATGACACTGATGGATCCATGTGTTCTCTAGGGGAAGAACACACATGCAATGACACTGGGTGTGGTTCATGATATGGTTTGTGAGAAGAACACACATGTAATGACACTAGCTGTGCTTAATGAAAAGAACAGACATGCAATGACACCGGTGGGTCCACGTGGGGTTAATGAGAAGAACACACATGCAATGACACTGGGTGTGGTTCATGGGTAGAGCACATATGCAATGACTCTGGTGATATGTGGTTTGTGAAAAGAACAGACATGCAATGACTCTAGCTGTGGTTAATGAGAAGAGCAGACATGCAATGACACCGGTGGATCCATGTGTGGTCTGTGGGAAGAACACACATGCAATGACACTGGTGGATCCATTTGTGGTTCATGGGCAGAACACACATGCATAGACACCGGTGATATGTGGTTTGTGAGAAGAACACACATGCAATGCCTCTAGTCGTGGTTCATGAAAAGAGCAGACATGCAATGACACTGGTGGATCCATGTGTGGTTCATGGGAAGAACACACGTGCAATGACACTAGGTGTGTTTCATGATATGGTTTGTGAGAAGAACACACATGCAATGACACTGGTGGATCCATGTGTGGTCTGTGATAAGAACACACATGCAATGACTCTAGGTGTGGTTCATGATATGGTTTGTGAGAAGAACACACATGCAATGACACTGGTGGATCCATGTGTGGTCTTTGGGAAGAACACACATGCAATGACACTGGTGATATGTGGTATGTGAGAAGAACACACATCCAATGACTCTAGCTGTGGTTCATGAAAAGAGCGGACATGCAATGACACTGGTGGATCCATGTGTGGTTCATGGGAAGAACACACATGCAATGACACTGGTGGATCCATGTGTGTCCTGTGGGAAGAACACACATGCAATGACACTGGTGGATCCATGTGTGGTTCATGGGAAGAACACACATGCAATGACACTAGGTGTGGTTCATGATATGGTTTGTGAGAAGAACACACATGCAATGACACTGGTGGATCCATGTGTGGTCTATGAGAAGAACACACATGCAATGACACTGGGTGTGGTTCATGATGTGGTTTGTGAGAAGAACATGCATCCAATGACAAGGGTGGATCTAGCTGTGGTTAATGAGAAGAGAAGACATGCAATGACACCGGTGATATGTGGTTTGTGGGAAGAACACACATGCAATGACTCTGGTGATATGGGGTTATTGAGAAGAACACACATGCAATGAATCTAGCTGTGGTTCATGAAAAGAGCCGACATGCAATGACACCGATGGATCCATGTGTGGTTCATGGGAAGAACACACATGCAATGACACTAGGTGTGGTTCATGATATGGTCTGTGAGAAGAACACACATGCAATGACTCTACGTGTGGTTCATGATATGGTTTGTGAGAAGAACACACATGCAATGACACTGGTGAATCCATGTGTGTTCTTTGGGAAGAACACACATGCAATGACACTGGTGATATGTGGTATGTGAGAAGAACACACATCCAATGACTCTAGCTGTCATGGAAATGGCCACGGCAGTTGCTGCCGTGGGCAGCGATTGAGAGTTTCGTGAGGAAGAGTTGGCGGCCATCTGTGGTGCGAGATGGGGGCAGGTACACAGGGGTTTACCTAGGTTCGGCCCCCACGGAGGGTAAAGACCTACTCCTGCTAGATTGGATTATGAGAGAGCAAGTTACAAGGGTGGCGAGCTCGGCGGCTAGGCAACGAGTCGCTTGAGGGGGTGTATGATGGAACGTAAGTCTCTACGATACCCTTGGGAGGTTTATATATGAAGCACCTCGCTAGGGTTTACAAACTATCCTCGAACAAGATAAGGATCCGGGGGCTTTTGACCTAATCCGACTGGGCTTCTGCTACGCTTCTGGGCTTCAAGTCGCCAGTCGATGGGCCTCTCCTTTCCTCAGAGTCCAGTCGTTGTCCTCCAGGTGTACTCGCGGGCCTTCTGGCCCACTCGAAACGTACTGCTGAGCATACCCCCTTTGGCATATCCCCATCAGTGGTCCCCGAGGCCATCGTTGATGCAGGCGCGGGCGTCCTTTGGTGCTTGAAGTAGGCGAACCCAATTTGGGCGTCCAGTCGAATCGGCAATGGACTCTATTAATGCCGAGGAGAATTTCTCCACAGCCCCACTCGTCTCTTTGATGAACATCATTGCTGCCCAGTCGTCATTTCGGCGAGAAGAGAGATTGGCGGGTGGCAAGTGGACCATAGGAGTTGGACCATCAACCTTAGTTAAACTATCCGTTGGAATTTCCAACGGTAACTACGGCGCAATTACCGTGGGTAACGACTATCCCGATTTTGGCGGGTGACTTTTCGCATATAAGGGGAGTGATGGATCAGCTTCGTGATCCTGCTTCACATTCTTCATCCTTCCTCATTTGCTCTTCCTTTCTGCTCCCACCCGACCTATTCTCCTCGCGTGGCGCGATTCCACTTTTCACTCAATGGCGCCTCCCAAAGGCTCATGGGGAAAATCCAAGTGTACCATAGCCCAGCTGAAATCCTTCGAGGACGCCGGGGTGCTCCGCAAGGGGAATTGGCGAGTTCCCCCATCTTCCGAGACCGAGCCGAAACTGCGGCCCGGCGAGTTCATCTGCTTCACCAACCATCTTGAGAGGGGCTTAGGGTTCCCCACTTCGCTCTTCTTCCGCCGCTTCTGCGCGTACTACGCGATCAATCCCTCAGATCTTGGTCCGCATAGCATCGAGAAGCTGGCGATCTTCGTGGCCTTCTGTGAGTGCTACCTCGGCTGAAGGCCATACTTCCTGCTATGGCTGGAACTCTTCCACGGCCGCATCGGGCGCGAGGCATCCAGCGGCTTGATGCTGGCCGCAGGCGGGGTCACCTTCCAGTTAAATCCGAAGGCCAACTTCATCAAGCTCCTCCTGCCGAAGAAGGCCGCCAGCGAGTGGAAGAAAAGCTGGTTCTACGTCAAGGAAGCTACTCCCTCCGGCGAGGTCTCTCTTCCTGAATTCGTCGCCGAGAGGAGCGAGCCCCGCCGACTGGCGCCAAAGAAGCTCCCTAAAGATCAACGGATGGCCATCGCGGAAATGATGGATCAGATCCAGAAGCTGAAGGACCAGGGGTTGATTCCGATCAACCTCTACAATTGCTGGCTCAAGCGGCGCCTGGTTCCACTGGCGGCTCGTCCACACTGGATGTACGAGTACAACGGGAAGCATGATCCATCTCGCACCAGCACGGAGTCGTGGGAGGCCGAAGATTACAAGGCCGCCCTAAAGAAGATCACTGACGCGGAGTTCACGGGTACGCCGGTCGGAGTCGCCCCGTATACTCCCGTGAAGAACGAAGCCCCTACAGTAAGTCTTCTTTCCAATCGCTGCGTTCGTATTCCAATTTCACTCTTTTCGCTTGGCGTGTTTTGACTCGAAGTGGTTCTCAGCTTTTTCAGGTATTGGAGGGTTGGCTCCCTCCGCTTGATGAAGAAGTTCCCTAGGAACTAGAGGAAGATTCCGAGGAGGATCCTTCTGATAGCGACGGGGAAGAAGAAGAGGTCGCTCCCCCAGCGCCTGTGGCCAGCAAGACCCAAATGCAGAAATAGCGAGAGGTCGAGGCGAGCCGTAGCCTGGACGAGTTCGAAGAAGGCGACGAGGTCGCCCAGGAGCATACGTCCCGGCGCACCGCTACGCCTTCGAAGCCCCCACGCCGGCCCAAGTCACCGGCAAAAAGGCCTGCATCACCAGTCAGGTCGTCAGTGGTGTTCGGGTCGGACGACGACTCCAAGGACGAAGGATCTCCCAAAGTCTCGCACGAGGTCCCAAGGGCCGCAATCCCGACGAAGGGGTTGGAGGGCAAGGACACGGAGGTGGTGGTAGTGGTGCCCCTAGCGACGATCGCGCCGTCGACCTCGGGGGTCCCAAGCCAAGAAGCGACCGAAGTGGTGCCGCCCAAGTGCCACAGCCGTCGAAGGCAGCGGCGTCGGAACCGGAGATCTCGGGGACTGCGGCTTCGTCGTCGAGGAAGCCCTCGGTTTCGTGGGCTTCGGATGTATTCGAGCGGGGGATCAGTCGCAAGTTGGGCCCCGAGTTGGACAGGCCTGCCCATATCAGTACCGGGCTTCGTGTTCTTCCAGTCGCCAAGTAAGTTGTGCTTCCTTGTCCCGATTTGCTTTGCTTCTTTCGTGTCGTCGTTGTGCTGATTGGAAGGGCTCGTGTAGGTCGGGGGCTAAGAAGATTGGTCGCCCTTCAGTTGCCAAGATTCCCCCAGCCACTGTCACGGGAGAGGGTGATCTTCCCAAGAAGAGGAAGGCCTCCGAGGATGTCGCGTCTGCTGAAGTCGCGAAGAAACAGAAGGGGGGCGTTGACGACGCCGCGAACGAGGGGAGCGCCGCGGGGCCGACGGCTGTGCCGTTTGTCGAAGAGGGGGTGGCGACGCGATCAGAGCCAGCACCAACTGCGTCCGTGCCGGAGGTGCCAGTCCCGGTGGCCAGCGCCCCTGCCAGGGCGTCGGCGACATTCCCCCGCTTTATGGTGAGGGGGTTTACAGGCGTTGCGGATGCGCAATCTCCGCAGTTCCCGGAAATCATGGACGTGGAGATTGGGGCCTGCCGCGGACGCACCTCCTTCATGGTCCCGTCTACTGACGCTGCTGAACTTCACAAGATGCTCGGCGCTGCTATTCAGGTATGTCCAGTCCCCGAATTCCTAGTCGCTGAATTTCAGCGGCTGAGGATTGTCTTTATTTTCCTATATTCACCAGTCCCCGAGTTCCTAGTCGCTGAAAATTAGTGGCTGGGAACTGGTTTTTGTTTTTTCTTTCTTCTCTAGTCCCCGAGTTCCTAGTCGCTGAATTTCAGCGGCTAGGAACTTGTTTTTGTTTTTTGTCCCTTCTCCAGTCCCCGAGTTCCTGGTCGCTGAATTTCAGCGGCTGGGAACTGGTCTTTCTTTTTTCTCCCAATGCTTAGCTGGGCTCATTGTTTTGCAGGGGTTGCAGCGGGAGTCGACTGATCGGCAGGCTGCCCGAGAGCGCCTGGAGCGTGACTTGCGCGAGGCGCAAGAGATGAACCAGCGGCTTCAGGAGAGGATCGGTGAGTGTTTGGTGTTGTTCTTCTTTGCTTGTTGTGAGCTGGTTTTATGCAATACTCTAAAATCTCCACTTGCAGACGGTCTTGAACACCTTACTGAAGCATGTAGAGGCCACGGGCTCCGGCATCCACAAAAGCGGCAAGCCCGAGCCCGCGAACATCAACGCCTACATCGCTAAACACCGTGCTCTCTGTATTCATCTCCGAAACCTCCAGCGGGTAGCCATCAAAGAGGGTCGCATACCTCCAATCAGGCCCAAGGCCCCCAAGTCCAAGAAACTGGGCAGCAAGAAGTGGCGGAAGCACCAGAGGGAGATGGCGGAGGCGTAGGCGCTTGCAGGATGTGCCTGCAGCTGCGGCGGCTGCCTCTGCTGCTAAGCAGCTTATTTCTAGCTAAATCCTATTTCTGGCTGAATGCATTGAACCTCGCTAAGCAACCTACTTTCTATCGCTATATCCTATTTAGCTGCGCACAACTATATCTACATTTGTTTTGTTTTCTGAAAGAATGTATTCTGCCTGGTGTGATTTGCTAATTTAGATTTGCTACCTGATCGGAGGCAAAAAGAGGTCCAAAAGGAAACGAATTATCGAAGAGAGAATCTTCTCTAGATTTGCTACCAATTTGGGCAAATATGAACATATCTGTTTAGCGAGAGAGGAAAAGGTACTCTTTCAAACTGCCAGTTAACGAGCTACCATCTTGATGTCTCCCTCTACAAGAAGGAACACGATGCCATCTATGGAAAAAGTCTTCGAGCGGTCATGTCACATTTAATCAAGTCTGAAAAGCCTACTACTGCTACTACTACGACACAACACCTGCGCCATCGAGTGCACGGTCGTCGATGGATAGCTGCAATTTATTGCTACTTGATTTTAATAAGACACATCCCATTTTTTACGCAGCGGCTTTCAATCTCACTTCCAACTAGGGCCACCGTAAGAAGCTTGCACGCGCTAGCCGGAGGCCAAATAGCTGAGCTCGACGAGACCTAACGTCTCCGGTTCATCGAGTCACTCGTAGTCATCAACACATCCCTCTAGCGAATCTAGCACAACCCCACAAATCTCGCCGTACAGCCACCTACCCCCCTCTACATTTCTACTTTTAACTATCGCCAATTTTAGGGCCGTGTCAAACTTTGTACATAGAAATTGTGTGTGCGCCCTTTGCATGCGGCTCAATACAGAACTGCCATGCATGGCCCGAAAAAAAAGTGACGTACCGTGCGTGTGTTGCGGTGCACGGTCCAGTAGACTGTGCGGCGTGTTGCACGGTGGTGCAACGAAACGTGCCTTGCTTCTATCCACCTTAACTATTGAGCTCACTGACCCCACGCAACCCTCTCCACTGCCCCACCAGCATCCAAAAACTCCCGAGAATACCCCGTCCACGCCGGCGATGGCCGAGGAGGATAAGGTGGCCATCGTCGCCTCCGTGGCCGCCGGCAAGGAGGCCTCCGTCTCCTAGATATATCCTATTTCTGGCTGAATGCATCGAACCTTGTTAAGCAACCTACTTTCTATCGCTATATCCTATTTAGCTGCGCCCAGCTATATCTACATTTGTTTTGTTTTCTGAATGAATGTATTCTGCCTAGTGTGATTTGCTGCTGTAGATTTGCTACCTGTTCAGAGGCAAAAAGAGGTCCAAAAGGAAACGAAATATCGAAGTGAGAATCTTCTCTAGATTTGCTACCAATTTGGGCAAAATGAAACATATATGTTTAGCGAGAGAGGAAAAGGGCACTCTTTCAAACTGCCAGTTAAGAAGCTACCATCTTGACATGCTACAAGACACATACATAAATATAACACAACGAGGGTTAAATTTATTTTACTAGTATCAGTTGATGCGCTAGACATCTTGGCAAGCTAACTGAGTTCCACAAAACAGAAACATAACACTGACAAGTAAACCTCATCAGACCACTTGACGCGCTTGCTATCATCCCAGGTACTCCATGTCCGACGAACTGCTTTGTCCCAAATGGCATCTCACTTGGCTTTCCTATCTTTAGTGTCCTGCGGCATAATTAGCGGTGCATCACAGGCCTGATTGTTGCCGCTAGAAGATGCCGCCTCTCTGTTTGCCGCTTCAGCTGCAGCCTCTCTGTCAGCTGCAAGCTCTCTTTCAGCTGCTTCTACAGCCTCTCTGTCAGCTGCTTCAGATGCAACCAATTTTTGTTTGCATATTCAACTTCAAACTCAGTTATTCGGCATTTTCTACAAAGGGCTCCCCTAAGCTCGTCTTCCCTCTTGCAAATAGGGCAAAACACGAGGTAACGTTGAAAAAATGGATCTTCTTGTACAGCTGGTAGGTCACGTAAGCATCTATGGCTGCATACTTTAGGTTTATATCAGACAACGGCCACTCGTTCCAAAAATCGTGCCTATCCTTAGAGAAATCTTCCTTCATTGTGACGTATGACTCATCGAGGATTTTAGTTGCTAGTGATGCCATTCCATCCTTCTTCCTGCCCCCTAGGATCTTGACAAGATGTTGAATATCGATCCAGTTGTGCGCAGGAATTATAATATCCTCTTGATACAATTTTGAAAAATCTGTTGTTGTGTCGACAGTGCAGAAAACAATTCCCTTTTTTTCAAGGAACTGGCGCAGCGCCGGACATTTCCTGTCAGTCCTAAAAGTATGTAGTTTGTCATCACCAAAATTTGTAACTACAAATATTTTGTCAATGCAAGATCATCATCTCAATATAATGTTGAAATGTTTAGTAAATGCAAGATCAAGACTCTCAACATTGTATTGTCATAATTTATTCGGTTTTGCTATTTCTCAGTCGACTGAACGAGTTGCACATTTCTTTTAACTACGGTTGCACTTTTCTTAGGTGATTGAGACTAAAGAAAATCTCAGTCGATTGAGACATAGGCAAACCCTAATTTATTTGGTCCTAAGTAAAATCCAGTAGTTGCAAGATGAGCAAGTGGATAAAGAACAAGATTAGAAAACCCTAAAAGCGGTTAGCAAAAAAGAGCAGATCTACAAACCGGGAGAGGTGGTAGACGAGGACGTGTTTCTGCATGGCAAGTTGAACGACGGCGACTTCATTCACTTCATATGGGTCCTCCGGGGTGTACTCGAGGTCCAATCCCACAAACTTGTCCTCGTCTATCCCAAGCCAACCCTCGTACATCCTCAGGACACACACCACCGTCTCCATCTCATTGGTGTAGACAACGTCTATCTTCTTGTTGTCATGGGTAGTGAAGCTTGTCTCTAGAGTGCGTAGATCTTCCATGGCGGCAAGGAGAAGATGGGAAGAAGATAGTAGATGACAGGAAGAAGAAGAGTGGTTTCTGTGAGGCAGGGGAACGGTGGAACCGTCAATGCGCCTTTATGGTAGGGGTTAACGATTGGGACGGAAGTCTAAGGAGAGACGCGTGGCGGTGGCCGTTCTAGCTTCTGAGTAAACAAAAAATAATTATAACGCTGATACATGGGCCCTGTTTTGTCACGTCAATACACCGGTGTGAGACCAGGCACATGGCTTAATAGGATTGATAGAATACTCATACCAACAAGTTGCAACTTCTTTTTCGGAAGCTCATTCGAAAAGAACTCTAAGGTTAAGCGTGCTTGGCCTAGAGCAATTCTAGGATGGGTGACCGACCGGGAAGTGGGTAACCGGGTGCGCACAAGTGAGGACAAAGTGCGTAGAAAAGACTAGTGTTGGTCTGTGGGGCCAGTCTAGATATCATATTAAGCTGCCAGGAGTGACACCCCCCGGGCCCAGGAGTGGACGGGGTGTTACAAGTGGTATCAGAGCCGACCCTTGCGATTACGCGGGTGTGTTCGGGTTAGTGGCGGGACATGTGGAGCATGGCGCGTGTGGCCCGGAGTGGACACGGCATGGAACATGTGCCGGCACTAGACGCACAGACGCGTGCCAAGAGGGAACGTTCCTAGGGTGTGCTTGATCGATGAGGGCATCGATCTTCTAAAGGGTGGGTGTATGTGAGACCAGGAACATGGCTTAATAGGATTGATAGAATACTCATACCAACAAGTTGCAACTTCTTTTCCGGAAGCTCATTCGAAAAGAACTCTAAGGTTAAGCGTGCTTGGCCTAGAGCAATTCTAGGATGGGTGACCGACCGGGAAGTGGGTAACCGGGTGCGCACGAGTGAGGACAAAGTGCGCAGAAAAGACTAGTGTTGGTTTGTGGGGCCAGTCTAGATATCATATTAAGCTGCTAGGAGTGACACCCCCCGGGCCCAGGAGTGGACGGGGTGTTACAACCGGGTAGGGGGCGTTATCATATCCACTGTGCCAACGCTGCAAGCCTACGTGACAGCCAACCCACCTAAGCGATGGGAGCGACATAACGACGAACTGACAGGGGGCCCAACTTGACGCCCGTTAGCCTGATTTTTTGTATTGAAATGTAAAGTTGAATTCGTGCCGAAAAAGACCCTCTGAGTATTTGGCACACCAACTGTAGTCATCCTGGCTGATTTTAGGGAACTTGGGTACCGCGTTGCCTGTACACCCCAACTTTCGGGCTGCAAAGTGATAATCTCCTATAATTGTTTCTACCAAAATTATTCTTGTAGGCATTGTTGCTAAAATTGTTATTTCTTATAAAGTTCACATCAACTTGCTCTTCTTGAGCAACCAAAGAGGCTAAGGGAACATTATTTGGATCAATATGGGCTTTCCCATTAACAAGCATATACATAATAACATTAATTTTATCACTCAAGGAGGAGGTTTCTTCAACAGAATTTACCTTCTTACCTTGTGTAGCTCTTTCAGTATGCTATTCAGAGTAGTTAACCATCATATTATCCAGAAGCTTTGTTGCAGTATCCAAAGTAATGGTCATAAAGGTACCTCCAGCAGCAGAATCCAATAGATTTCTTGAAGAATAGTTCAATCCTGCATAAAAGGTTTGGATAATCATCCAAGCAGTCAGTCCATGAGTGGGACAATTCTTTACCAAAGATTTCATTCTTTCCCAAGCTTGAGCAACATGTTCATTATCAGATTGTTTAAACTTCATTATTTCACTTCTCATAGATATAATCTTAGCAGGAGGATAGTATTTTCCAACGAAAGCATCTTTGCATTTAGTCCAAGAATCAATACTATTCCTAGTTAGGGAATTTAACCATTCTTTAGCTTTTCCTCTCAAAGAGAAAGGAAACAATTTAAGCTTAATAATATCTCCATCTATATCCCTATGCTTTTGCATCTCACAAAGTTCAACAAAGTTATTTAGATGAGCAGCAACATCTTCATTACCAATACCAGAAAATTGTTCTCTCATAACAAGATTGAGTACAACAGGTTTTATTTCAAAGAAACTAGCTTCAGGAATAGGTGGAGCAATATGTGTGCTCATAAAATCATTGTTGTTGGTGCTAGTGAAGTCACACAACTTAGTATTTTCAAGAGTAGTCATTTTTTGTGTGTTTTTAATAAAGAAAGCAAACTTGTAAAACTATTTTTTGTGTGTTTTTGATAAAGAAGAAAGCAAACAAAACAAAAGTAAACTAAGCAAAACAAAAATAACAAAGTAAAGAGATTGGTTATGAGGGACTCCCCTTGTGAAGATGTCCTTGACTCCCCAGCAACGGCGCCAGAAAAATACTTGCTGACTCATGTAATAACGAGCTCGTTGGGGAACCCCAAGAGGAAGATATGATGAGCACAGCAATAAGTTTCCCTCAGTTATGAAACCAAGGTTATCAATCCAGTATGAGCAAGGAAACACTCGAAAGGTGTAGCTAGCTGAACTTTGGTAGGGCGCACTACCGGTGCCAGCAGCAACATGGAGACCTGCACAAGACAACCACAAAACCTTGTCCCCAACTTACGATGAGGTGGTCAATCTCACCGGTTTTGCTAAAAACAAAGGATTAAACATATCGAGTGGAAGAAAGTAATATTTTGCAGAAAGTAAACACAAAACAGTAAACAGTTGATTGTAGATTGAAGTAAAAGAAAGGACCGAGGTCCATAGTTCAGTAGAGGTGGCTCTCCCTAAGATAGATAACATGTTGGGTGAACAAATTACAGCGGGGTAATTGACAAACATCGAGAAAGCATACAAGCATATACTACTCATCTTGACTCCTTTGAGATTCGATTGGGCATTATAACATTATACATAGACCGCCATCCAACTGCATCTATGACTAATAATCCACCTTCAGGTTATCATCCGAACCCCCTCCAGTATTAAGTTGTAAGCAACGGATAATTGCATTACGAATTGCGTGTAAAGTAAACAATACGATTGTTCTATGAACAAAGGATTGTTGTTTTCTCCCTAGTAGCAACAACACATCTAGTATCTTAGAGATTTCTGTTACTTCCCCAGATTACTAGAGGCATGAACCCACTATCGAGCATAAATACTAACTCTTGAAGTTGCTAGCATCTACTTGGCCAAGATAGCTACTAACAACGGAAAGCATACAAGATCACAAATAACAAAGACATGATAGAATCAATAATCAATCTGAAATAACATCTCAATATCCATCGAATCCCCACAAACACAACATGCAGAATTACAAATAGATGATCTTGATCTTGAACTAAGCTCACAAGATCTAAACATGAAAGCACAAAGGAGGAGAACCAGCCATCTAGCTACTACATGGACCCGTAGTCCAGAGATGAACTACTCACGCATCACACTAGAGGCTTGCATGATGATGAAGAAGGCCTCCAGGGTGAATTCCCCTCTCCGGCAGGGTGCCGGGAAGAGCTTTAGATCCCTCCCGATTTAGGGATGGAGATGAAGGCGACTACATACTCTTTCGTGGAATTTTGATCGGGTCCTTAGGGTTTCTATATCGGAGGCAACTTATAGGCAGAAGGAGAGGCCGAGGGGGTGCCTGGGCTGGCCACACCATCCCCTGGCGCGGGCCAGGCCTGGCCGCGCGGCCAGGTGGTGTGGCCACCCTCTGGCCCTTCTCCGTCTCGTATTCTGGCTCCGGGTGTCCCTCGGTGAAAAACTGACTTTGGCTTTTGTCCCGTCCTATTCCGAGAATATTCATTTTCTAAATTTTCTGGAACCAAAAATAGCAAAAAATAGGCAGCTAGCACTGTGGCTCTTGTTAATATGTTAGTCCAAGAAATCATATGAAAAGTACTCCAAAGTGTGGACAAAACACAAGAAAGTAGATAAAACAAAGCATGGAACATCAAAAATTATGGATACGTTAGCAACGTATCAGACATCCTCGACTGCTACAGACGCCCTGCTACTTGACGAAGGCCGCAACAACAAAAGCAGCAGGGGAGGTCGTCTGGGCAGCACCGGGACGCCGGATTACTATGGTAGTGGTCACCGGTGACCAAAACAAGGAGTCGGCAATGCGAGCTTGCAGAGGAGCCTGCGTGGAGGAAGGAGTCGGAAGGCGGTGCAGTGGGTGGAGCTCCTGGTGTGGTGGTTCGATAGGGACGGGGGCGAGCTCGAGGCAGGGCCGGCGAGCACGGGGCGACGGGATCCCGATGGCGGAGGGGCAGCTGGGCGAGGGCGAGGTCAAGCCGTGGAAGGCCGGGGCGATGAGGACGAGGACGATCTAGGGAGGAGAGCACTTGCGCGCGGCCAAGGGCGAGGTGGAGGCGGCAGTCGATGGGGAGGCGCTGGTGACGGCGGAGCTGAGCAGGAGGGCGCCGAAAAGGGATACTGCGCGGGGCGACGCGGGAGGCGCGAGCAGAGGGGCGTTGTGGCAGGGCCCCATGGACATAACTGCATAAGGGAGGCGAGCTCCTAGCGAGGGAAGGAGGCGGCAGGGATCGAGGAGAGGAGAGGTCCATGATCAGGAGTTGGTGGCCTTCGTGTGTACGTGCGTCACATGTGGTGTGGGTCTGTCCAGTGTGTGCATGGTACGCTTGGTTCGTGTTGGGTCGCTGGGGCGCGTAGGGCCGTGTGGTGTCCGTGTGTAGCTAGTGGTGGCGGCGCGGTGTGCGTGAGGTGGTTGAAGTCAAAATTAGAAAATACACAAAATCTGGCCGAAGCTCATAATGCTATCATTGGTTCTCGTTATTGTCCGCACCTGCAGCAATTAACAGAAATACAAGACTCATACGACTTTTTGCAAATAATTTTAGACAAATAAAATATATGAAAAGGCTAGAATTTTAATTTGAAATAAAAAGAAGAATAATTATAAAATAAAATAGGGCTTGTAACAAAATGTTTTGAGAGACAAAAATATACAGGACGATCTCACGATTATGCAAAAAATAAATTAACAAGAAAAATTTATTTTGGAGTATTTTCCTCGCATTACAACTTAATACCACTAAGAAGGGACGCATCCTGAGATCCCAGCAAAGACACCGGGGAGAGAGGAGGTGTCACCGGATCGATTAGCTACCTCTCCCAGCGACACGATTGATTTTTCCTAGCAATTCATGTGCGAATAGATCACGTGTATCTAATTTATTTGTACCATAACCATTAAGTTTTATGTAGCCAAGAATCTTAGAGTACTATAAGACCGTTAGCATCTTTTGCATTTTCTCTTTCAATAGGTGTTTAACATTTATGTACTATAGATAAGTAAATACTAGATGCATGTCCGTGCTTTGCTATGGTCTAAAATTTGGATGGCCAGATAGCAAAACACGGCCTATCACATCAATCTTGGTGGCATGGCCGGTATTGTGGTGGTGATGGCCCATCTCTTTGGACCATGCGGCGGCAGGTAGGGGGTAGGTGGAGAGATGGGAGCCAACGACCTGCTATTGCCGTCATCTTTTTGCCTTCATGATTTGTTTTTATAAATTTATAGTTTTCGTGTTTCTAGGTAAAATTTTCTTGGCCATAGTGACACTCAAGTCCGCATTTGGGATCTGTGTACAAAATGTAGGCCAATCAAAGTCTTCATGTCATTTGGATTCGATCGACGTAAAAATTTAAACATTATAAAAAATACCCATTTGATTTGATGTGCTATCGCAGCAACGCACGAGCTTTGTGCTAGTTGATTCTTATTTTATAACCGTTGCAAACGCACGGGCAGAACAGAAGCTCCTCGTGGACATCATCATTATGTCCTTATTATCCTCACCAATCTACATCACTGCATGCCCTCCTTGAACCGCTTAACTTTCTCCACCGCGGCGTTTCGGAACAGCGCAATGTCCTTTGCACCCAACATCATATGGTAGCCCTTGAACCTGAGATGCTCGGGCGGGTCATTCGACATGGAAGACCCGCCCAGATAAGACATATGGCTACCCAGCACCTTGGTCTCGGCTTCTCTCAGCTTGGCTCGCCCCTCGCTGTTCTCAAGATCGCCCAGGTAGCCCATGCTCATCGCCAGGTCATACGCATGGGTAGAGCTGGGTATTCCCGTGTATTCGTGTGTACGTGCGTCGCATGTGGTGTGGGTCTGGTCCTTCTTGTATTTTTGCAGCCGAGAATAATGAACTTTTTCGTGATGCTGCTTCTCTTGAAAAGACGCTTGCCGCGGCGGTGAAGAGTCGCGACGAGGCAGTGGTGGAAGGTGGAGAGTTGATCGCCAAGTTGACTTGGCGAGTGATGGCCTTTTGCACTCGATTTGAGGGATGCCCCTTTTGGATCATCCCCATGTTGCCCACGGGTCGTGGGTATGATTCGCCACCGTGATTCTGGACCGGTGCGGCCACGGGTGGTGGTATTTCGGGCGGTGGTGGAGGAGCTCCGTGTGCCATGGCACCTGGGGCGACTCCGTTGCCCCTGTTGACTACGTCGCGATTCATCCGAGCCAGACCCTCGTGGAGCTTGAGAAACTCGCGGCAGTCTTTGAGAAGGTGGCTGGATTTTTTCTTGCCGGCGTGCTTGTCGATGTAGAAGTGCATGTTGCATGGTCCGGATAGTTTGTCCTCGATGGTTGTTGCGGGTGCCTCTTCGCGAGTGTGGCGCTGCCACACCTGCGTGGTTTTCCCGGACTCGCGGTATCCACCGCTGTGATAGTCGCTGTAGCGGTTGTCATCGCGTTTGTCGGCGTAGTCGGCTGCGACCATGTTGACGTCGTTGCGGTCATCGTAGACGCGCATTCGCCGTTTGCCTCGACGGTCGCGTCTGCGCCCTAGGTCGTCGTCGTCGGAGTAGGTGCGGTTTTTTACCAAATCTTCTCCATCGGCCCACCGATTCCCAATTTCCATCAGGTGGTCGATTGTCTTGGGCTTCGAGCGGCCTAGCTCCTCCCTGAGCTCTATGCGGCGAACATCGCCATTGAACGCGTCGATTGCGCGGTCCTCCGAGATGTTTTCTGTGGAGTTCTTGATGATGGACCACCTCTGGATATACGAGCGTAGCGACTTGCTCGACCTTTGCTAGTAGCTCCTCAGCTCTTCGATTGATACGAGCCTTTTGTAAGTGCCCTTGAAGTTGCGTACAAAGCTATAGACTAGATCTTCCCAGCTGCGAATGGATCCGCGCGGGAGATTGTTTAGCTATGCTCGGGTGGCGCCCTATAGCTGTAGCTGCAGGCATTGCATGGCCGTGCTCGACTCCCGCCGTGGAGCCTGACAGAGGAGATGTGATCCTCCAACCAGATTTTCGGGTCCTGCAGGCCGTCAAATTTTGGGTTCTCCGATAGGAGCTTGAACCCCTTGGACATTCGCTTCTGCCTGATAGCTCTATTGAAGCATCTAGCGCCACAGAGCTCCACATCTTCATCCTCTGAGTGAGTCGAACGAGCGTGTCTTGCCCTTGATTTGTCGATTTTGCACTGTGTGAGGTCATCGCGCGCATCGTAGTCACGATCGTGCCGTCGTGGGAGGCGGCGCCGAGACAGATCGTGACTGTCATCGCTAGATGAGGGTGAGGAATAGCGTTTTGCCAGAGCTTTGCCCTTCTTTGGCTCCGGTATTGGCTCTTTGTCGAGAGCGGCCTCGACTAATCCCAAGCCCGCGATCGTAGATCGGTGCATGGCGGCTCGCGGATCTCTAGCCGGCGGCTGGTTGTTGAGGAGGTACATGGTGGCCGCTGTCACCGCGGCTTGCGACGTCTTTGGGACCATGTTGTCCCACATGTCAACTTTCATAGAGCTGAAGTCAAGGACTTTTGCAGCTTCTATGCGTTCCTGCTCGGTGAGGTGGGCCATTCGAGATCGCCTTTTGTTGGCGACGTACTCGTTACCTTTGGAGGAGGATCCTCCGTGGGAGGAGAGCCTGGCCCGTCGAAGACTCGACTAGTCCGCTGCCTTTTTACGCACTTCGAGTTGCACGATCGTGTGTAGCTGGCGTCTATACTCCTCCTTTAGTAGCCAATGATAGCCCATCAGCAAGTCTTGCAGCGTGCCGGGGGGAAGAGGATTGCCTCACAGAGCTTCTCGGCAACGGCCCCACTCGTTGTCATTGAGTCTGATCACGACACATTCACCAGTGTGTTCGTTCACCATGGTTGGGGGTTCGACTGCCCCTCCATTGTTGACGAGCGCGTTGGTGCGGCCACCGTTGGGTGGTCCGCCATTAGGTATGCCACCGTTGGGCGGACCGGTGCCAGATCCATCGCCACCATTTTTGCGATTGCCGGTGGTGTCGCCAGCATTGATGACCGCACACATGAAGTGGTTGGGGAAGCTGCTGCTTCCGCAACCTCTGGATCCAGAGCCGTAGACTCCATCTTCCGTTGCTAGGTCACCTGGATCGGCTTCGCGACTGCTGTCGCTGTCCGTGCTCCCAGCTGTTGCTAAGGTGTTGAGCTTGCTGAGGGTGCCGATTGGTGGCGGGAACCATGACGCTGGAGCGATTGCGGGTGTAGTTGGCTAGTCAGGCATGAAAAGCGTGCCCATCTGACCAACCTGGAAGCGAAAACTCCCAATCGCCAGGCTGATTCCATCGCCCATGGACTCGAAAGCCGGGCGAGTGGCCGGCGTGTGGATGGTGAATTCGAACGCGCCGAAGAGATAGCGGATCTCCACTGTTGCAAAGTTGTAGATCGCGGTTGATGAGGCCGAAGAAGCCGCGACATCAGCACTCCCGATTCCCACAGACGGCGCCAATTGACGAGGGTTAAACTCATCAATGCCCATTGTTATGGACTTGGGTTTTGGAGAAGGAGGGAACGCTGGAAGTCTCGATCGGCTAGCAAACAAGCACACAGGGACGCAAGTTTTACCCAGGTTCAGGCCTCGTAGAGGTCCCTACTCCTGCTTGTCTGCTCTTGGAATTAATGGAGGAATCAAAGATTACAGGGGCACGCAGATGCAATCTAGCAAGAGTTGTGGAAACTAGGGTTGCACGTGTCCTCCTCGCTGATACGTCCAAAACGTATCTACTTTCTCGAACACTTTTGCTATTGTTTCTCCTCTAAGCTTGTGTGATTTGGATCCAACTAACATGGACTGACGCTGTTTTTAGCAGAATTACCTTGGTGTCTAGTTTTTGTGCAGAAAATCAACTATCAGGAAAAATCCCGGAAAATATGCCAAAAATCATATTTCACCAGAAGACTCCTGGAGCCAGAATACGAGACGGAGTGGGGCTGGGCCCAGGCCACACCACCTGGCCGCGCGGGCTAGGCCTGGCCGCGCCAGGGGGTGGTCTGGCCGCCCTAGACACCCCCTCGGTCTCCCTCTTCGCCTATAAGTTGCCTTCTGACCTAAAAACTCAGGGGGGTTCGACGTTTTTCTAGAAAGAGTTCCGCTCCGCCGCCACCACCAGATTCCACAATTCGGAACCAGAAACTCCATTCTGGCACCCTGCTGGGACGGGAATTGGAGGAGATCATCGCTATCATCATCACCATCGCTTCTCCATCGACCATCCATGTTTCCCCCATCTATGAGTGAGTAATCCCCCGCTGTAGGCTATGGGGATGGTAGGGATTGGATGAGATCGTTCATGTAATGGCATCAAATTGTTAGGGCATGGTGCGTAGTATCTACTATTAGTGCCTTTTGACTTTGTTGCAACTTGTTATGCTTAATGCTTGTCACTAGGGCCCGAGTGCCATGATTTCAGATCTGAACATGTTATTGATTCATTATGATAGTATTGTTTATGGTCTTACCTACAAATTGTATACACACGTTGTTGTCCGGAACCAATGGCCCCGAAGTGATAGAAATCGGGATAATCGGAGGGAATGGCTTTGATGTGAGGATCACATGTGTTCATGGAGTGTTAATGCTTTGCTCCGGTGCTCTATTAAAAGAAGCACCTTAATTGCCAGTAGTTCCCTTGAGGCCCCGCTGCAAACGGGCTGGCAGGACAAAAGATGTTGTGCAAGTTCTCATTGTGAGCACGTATGACTATATATGGAACACATGCCGAGGATTATTTAGTACTTGGATGGTTTATCTTATTTATCTGCAAAAGCCCTATGTTTTGATTGCCATGTGAATTGTCTTGTCCATGCAACACCCATCCAACCATGCCTATGCCTACTGCGCTCGAATCCTACTGTTTACTGCTATGATTACTACTATCTTTACTTTTACTACTGCTGTTACTTTACTATTCCTACTACAAAACTGTTGCTACTGATAAACTGTTGTGAGCAAGATTGTTTCAAGGTGCAGCTGAATTGACAACTCAGTTGTTAAGGCTTATAAATATTCTTTGGCTCCCCTTGTGTCGAATCAATAAATTGGGTTTCACTTCCCTCGAAAATACTGCGATACACCCTCTATACTTGTGGGTCATCAAGACTATTTTCTAGCGCCGTTGCCGAGGACCATAGCTTTATTTATCAAGTTCACTTGGATTCATTATTGTTCGCTGCCATCCATCCATCATGGGTAAGTCTCGTGATGGCAAGGTTCCTATTTTACCATCCACTACAAGAAGAGGTACGGTTCTGAACACCTCTGTTGCTCTTGATTCACCATCTGTTATGAGTAAGCTCGTTACACCACCACATACACATGCTACACACACTGCTACTACTGCTAAATCTGAAACTTTTGATACTTATGATGCTGCTTCTATTGTCCTTGGTAAGAGTGGTTCGTTAGGTCCTTCCTAGATGCTATGATTGCTAGAACTATAGCTGGAAATACTGAAACTCCTAATGAAGACACTACTACACCTGTTAGTTCACCTGAGTCTAGTGAGAGCTATGATATTGAAGACGGTTATGTTGAGATGACCGATGAATTTATTAAAGAATGTGAAAACACCCATGATAGGAGCGTTGCTAAGAGTCTCCTTGAGAGGCGTACTATTGGACCCAAATTGTCTCCTAATGCTAAGTTTGCTGCTTCTCCCATAAACATTAAAGATAAATATTATGATTCCTCTCTTGATCTATCCTACATAGCTATTGTTGAGAAAGAACCTTTTTGTGGGACTAAGAATGAAAGTGCGGTAGCACATATGACTGAGCTTTCTACCATGAGTGGCTTGTTTTTTGATGATATTAAGATGCGTACCTACTTTGTTGCTAAGATTTTCCCTTTTTCACTGAAAGGGGGAGCTAAAACTTGGTTTAGTAATTTACCTCATGGATCTATTGATAGCCCTGATTGCTTGATTAGTACTTTCCTGCAAAAATATTTTCCTCCTAGTGCCAGACATGCTATTTTGCAGGAACTTTTTGATTTTAAACAGGGAGAAAAGGAGATATTGCCTAAATCATGGGCAAGGTTTTGTGCTTTGATTCATGCACAGGTTGGATGTACATAACCTAAGAATGAGCTTCTTGATATATTTTATAATGGACTAACTGAAGAATCTAGGACATACCAAGATAGTTGTGCTGATTGTGTTTTCAGGAATAGGACTCCCAAGGAAGCTGAGGAATTAATTGTTAAAATAAGCAAGAATTATGAAGATTGGACTCCTCCTGAACCAGCTATACCTGAAACAATTATACATGAACCAGCTATACCGGCGCCTATACCATCATCTAAGAAGAGGGGAGTTATTGAATTGAATGATGAAGTGCTGAAGGAAGCTAAGAAATGTCTTAAGGAGAAGGGAATTAAAGTTGTAGATGTCAAGAATTTACCTCCTATAGAAGAATTACGTAAGCCAATTCCCCATTCATCCACTATTGAGGTACACTCTCTCCAACACTTTGATGAAGGTGATATCCCTTACTCTAAACCTCCTAATCAATGCTTAGAAGAATTCGATATTTTCATTGTTAAGCAAGGTAATTTTAATAAAAGGGTGCAAAATCATCTAATGGAAAACACTATAGCTATTGTTGAGTTAAAAGATATTGTGGAAAGAACCTCTAATGATGTTAAAATGATTGTGAAACATTTTCAAATGGTTCAAACTCAAATAGATCAACACTAAAGTGCAAAAAGACTTGCTAGTTAATGCTGCCAAGGAATAACATGCTTATGAAATTAGAACAAGAAGTGGTGCTGCTACCCAGGATCCTCTATGTCCTGAAGGGCATCCCAAAAGAATTGAACAGGATTCTCAACAAGCTGAAAATAGTGGTATTACTCGTAAGAAAGGAAACATAAAACTATTGTAGAATCCTCTGAACCTGCTAAAGATCCTAATAGTATATCTGTCTCTGATGTTGAAACTGAAAGTGGTAATGAAGAAAATGATGTTCCTGATAAAGAAAAAGTTGAAGAAGAACCTGAAAAGCACACTAAGAATACTAAATACACTAAAGAAGATTTTGTTGCTAAGAAACATGGTAGTGAAAGAGAGCCTTGGGTCCAAAAACCTATGCCTTTGCCTGATAAGAAACACAAGTCAAAGGAAGATGAACACTATAATAAGTTTTGTGAGTGGATGAAACCTTTATTCCTATAAATTCCTTTGACTGATGCTATTAAATTGCCTCCTTACTCAAAGTAAATGAAGGATATTGTCTCGAATAAAAGGAAGATCCCTAACAAAGAAATTTCTACTTTGCTTGCTAATTATTCCTTTAATGGTAAGGTTCCAAAGAAACTTGGAGACCGAGGGATTCCAACTATTCCTTGTTCTATTAAAAATAGTTATGTTAGAACTGCTTTGTGTGATTTGGGAGCAGGAGTTAGTGTCGTGCCTTTTTCTCTCTATAAGAGGCTTCAACTTGAAAACTAATACCAACTGATATATCTTTGCAAATAGCTGATAAATCTACCACTATTCCTGTTGGTATATGTGAGGATGTACCTGTTCAAGTGGCTCATAATTGCTTGATATTAACTGATTTTGTTGTGCTTGAAATGCCTGAAGATGATAATATGTCTAATATTCTTAGGAGACCTTTTCTTAATACTGCAGGAGATGTTATTAATTGTAATCAAGGAAAGGTGACCTTCAATGTTAATGACAAGGACCATACTGTCTATTTCCCCAAGAAGATTGATAGGACTTATGGTTTGAATTCAATTGAACATGTTGAGGGCATTCAAGTTGGATAAATATATTGTCCCATACCAAGAGAAAAATTTGAAACTATTATGATTGGGACCATTGCTATCAAGGTTGAGGTAACATAATCATTAGTGGAATACAAAGTTTTGTTTCATATAAAATTGTTTTGGTAACAAGACCTGATCAACCTTGTTAACAAAAGGATTTCATTGAACAAAACAACGTTTTCACCATGATTATCTCCGCTTACTTCTATTCTTTCCATTTTAGTTTTTGCTTCCGTTTAGTTTTCTTTTCTGTTGTTAGTTGCTTGCATGTTAGAGTGTCTTAGAACTTCTGTAGTTCTAGCCTTGTTTTGTCATTGCATCATTCCAAAAAATATCTTTCTGTTAGAAAATCATTCATCTATACCTGAAAATTGCCCAACAATAAAGTGTCTCGAAAAATCCAGAAAATTCATATTATTTTTTTACATGAAAAAAGGGGTAGAGGAGTGCTTGGAAGGTACCAGGGGTCCCACCAGGCAGGCACACCACCTGGTGGCGCGGCCAGCCCTAGGGCGTGCATGCCTATGGTGTGGGCCACCCCTGGCCCTCCAGTCACTCTCTCACTTGCCACTTTCTTCTCTCTCCCGAGTAAACACCAGTTCATTGCTTGAAATCACGTTCTTGTTGTGCTTTCCCTTGATTTTTCGATCTCCTTGCTCATCCCATCTTTGTTGCTGAAATTTGGAGCATTTGTTCTCCGGTATGTGACTCCTCCGCTTGTCCAAGTAGATTTGTGTTTAGTGGTTTATATATTGAGTATTTTGCTGTTATAGGTGACAGGTTGTGAGAGCTTGTAAGCTTGTTTGATGCTTAGAAATATAGTTTTGATGCATGTTTAGGCCTCTTACAAGTCCCTATGAGTAGTGCCCTTCATTTTATTCACTTTGCAATCACTTGTTTAATAGATGTTTCAATTTCAGAATATCAAACATGAACAACCATACCTTTGGAGAAATATTTGAGAGGGATGCACCTAGGAGGTCAAGGCCCTCAAGATCAGCCTCTTAGTTTAGTCTCAGTTTAGGCCATCATACAACGAAGATCTCATTGCACCTCGTATTGGTAATGAAGGAGAGGATGGCGATGCTCACCCATCTACTTTTCCTTGTTTTACTTTCTTACAAGCTGCAGGGATTCTTGATAATTTCTTGCTACTGATTTAGAGGGTTGGTTTGACCTCATACATGCAAGATGAGAGTGAGAAATACGCTATGCTCACCAAAACTTTTGTTGAGAGCTTCGTCTTTACTAACACGCCCTATCAGTCAACCGTCTCTTTCAGAATTTATAATCTGCCCTTTACCATGCCATTGGAAAGATTTTGCAGTATTGTAGGTGTAAACATGACAGGGACCGTGAAGAAGATTCAAGGGCGACCCGCTGATTTGATGGAGCTCTATCGAGGGGTGACCAATGACGATGACCGTGTAGCTCAGCGCAGGAAGATAAGAAACATCCAACTCCCTGCTCTCAGATACTTTGCATATTATCTTGCTACTAGCGTTCTTGGTAGGGAGAATACGAGTAACATCTCCAACTATCATCTTCCTTGCTGTTGCGCTTAACAATGATACTCGGTACAATCTTGGCTCTCTTATTGCTCACCGCCTAGGTGCTAGGGGACCCATTTATGGGGGCATCGTCGCTTTGCGAATGGTCAATGCGTTAGAGCTTGTGGTGGATCCCAATGATACTATATTGGCACCACAAAGGCTTGACCTTGCTGCCATGAAAACACATCACTTCGTCACTGCTGATTCTGATATGGACAATATAGTATATAGGATGTTGTTTACTGACGGGGATGAAGGGGAGATCCCTTTGCCGCAATCTACTTTGTTTAGTGTTCACAGGAGGCCATGGTCGCGCTCCAAGGAGGAGGTGGATGAGCAGCTCCGCTTGCTGGGTTTCCACAGACAGAACCAGGAGGATGTCCCTTCCTACGATTACTCTGCGCACTACGGTGGGGCGTCTTCGAGCTCGCACCATGACGAGGGTACCTCCTCGCCGTACTATGGAGGCGCTCCATCTTGGCCAGCTTGGGATTGACACCCACTTAGGCCAAAAGCCTAAGCTTGGGGGGAGGTACACCGACATCGCACTCATCTCCCTATTATTTTGCGTCGGTACTTTGTATATTCATGTTTCATTCTCTTTTTAGTTTTCATTCTTTCTTTGCTTTTGCTTTCTAAAACACAAAAAGACCAAAAATATTTCTGTTGTTTCTCTTTGTTTGCTTCTTCTTCTTGCCTTGGTTTTCTTTTTCCTTTTTGCTTTGTTTGAACTATTCGAAAAACCCAAAAAGATTTTGCTTTGCTAGTTCTTCCTTTTTGGTTCTTGTTTTAAAAATCGAAAACACCAAAAGTATTTGTTGTTCTTCTTTGGTTCTGCGAGTTTTGTTGCAGGGTTCAACAGTCCTTAGTGGAATTTGGTTTCATATTATTATTCAAGCCACACAAGTGAAGGGCAATAATGAGGATTAATTACAACTTGAGGTGTGGTAAGAGGCTGGTAACGAACTCTATTTGTTTTCATTTTTGTACATATACTCATAATTGTGGGCATGCTTAGTCTGTTCATGTAGGGTGTGTGTTATTTATGGCTGCTTAGTAGTTCTTGCTTTCATATGATTAGTTCTATCTTGCTAATAGTTTGTAGCATGTCATATGAATGTTTGCTTCCATTACTCCATTCATAACTTGGTATGACACTGTGGTATCCTCCTCTGAATGTTTCACTTGAATTGACTTGGCACATGCTCACGCATGCATATGACTGAAATAATCAGTTAAGCCTCGATGAATTATTTTGGCTCACGGGTCTTGAATCACTTTCATGCCATGATTAGTCCTATTTTGTTGCAAGCATGATTATGACAGTTATTGCTCTCTCATTTGTCGCACCCTGACTATTGCTAGCCTTCACTTACACTGAGTATGTTTTGCTCATGCTTCCAACTCCCTAAAACCAATATTGCCAAAAGTGTCCACCATACCTACCTATTAGCATCATTTGCTATTTCCGTGCATATTCAATATGCCTTGTTTTCTTCCAAATAAAATGTTTGCTTGTTATGAGAAAGTTAGTTAGTAAAGCTCTCACGAACTTTATGGCACACTTTATTTCCTGCACTTAATAAACCTGAACCATTGTGACTGTCCATGAAAGTTATATGCTTGCAAATTATAGGCTGGGGATTAGCAGAACCGTGCTGTCACGGGGAACGCTTTCAACACCTGTAAATATATACCTAGTTGATATCATGCTCTTTTGTTTGCGGATGTCGTCGGTGTGAAATAAAAGGGGAGCTTGTAAGTCCATGGAGTTATGTATGTGTGTTAGAGAAACGCCTGGGCCGCCGGTCTAATCCATGCCTAATCATGGTGGAAACCTGCAGCGTAACCATAATGATATCTATGAAGCATTCTTCTTATAAAAAAAGAGAGATAGCTATTGAGAAAAAGAAAAAAAAGAGATATGAGAAAAGAGGAAAGAGAGAAAAAACACCATTTTCCCATGGTAAATAAGAAGATTGCTGAGATACTCATTGTCTGCTTGCCTTGTCATTTTGATATGGGGATTCTTCCGTATCATCGGGCGAGGGGTACCCCATTGGCGGTTCTCTATGATACGAACGTATTTATGATGACAAGAACTTACCGGTAACTAAAGTTGAGTAGCATGAGGAGCGACCCTCGTACTCAAGGGACATGAGATTTCCAGTTTATAGTCTGTCAAGCATATAACTCAGATTAGACATCACTTTCACCTTAACCATATTAAATATGCTCATGATAGGGGCAATGAGAGCTCAAAGCTAATGGGTACCATACTTTCAGCATTTGGAAGCCTTTCAAACTATTCAAAACCTTTTTCATTTCCTTGTTGAGTCTCCGCACATTCTATGAGCACTTTCTTGAGAGCATAGTTGTCATTCTTAGTATAATGTGCTTATCTCAAAACTTGATTAATTGTGTTATGACTTTGATGCTTGTATCTTTGATATCTTTACTTCTAGTCTTCACCTGAACTTTAGAGGTGCCCTGGGCATTCATAATCAAAGGCAAGCGAGATACCACTCTATCATACCTTATTATGATCATTGTAATGTTGCTTATGTTTATGCTTCATGCTACTTATTATTTTTGAGTTGGAATCTCCTCATAGCTTGCAATGCCCATTAAGTAAACTTAGTTGCATGATCCTTATTATGAATTGTCTAAGTAGTTGATCACATGCTGAGAATATATACATCATATGAAGCAAATGTGTTCATGAAAGTTTCTTTTATCGCACTTAGTTTTAAACTGAATTGCTTGAGGACAAGCAATAAGCTAAGCTTGGGGGGAGTTGATACATCCAAAACGTATCTACTTTCTCGAACCTTTTGCTATTGTTTCTCCTCTAAACTTTGTGTGATTTGGATGCAACTAAAACGGACTGACGCTATTTTCAGCAGAATTACCTTGGTGTCTAGTTTTTGTGCAGAAAATCAACAATCAGGAAAAATCCTAGAAAATATGCCGAAAATCATATTTCACCAGAAGACTCCCGGAGCAGAATACGAGACGGAGTGGGGCTGGGCCTAGGCCACACCACCTGGCCGCGCCAGGGGGTGGTCTGGCCGCCCCAGACACCCCCTCGGTCTCCCTCTTTGCCTATAAGTTGCCTTCTGACCTAAAAACTCAGGGGGGTTCGACGTTTTTCCAGAAAGAGTTCCGCTTCGCTGCCACCACCAGATTCCATGATTCAGAACCAGAAACTCCATTCTGGCACCCTAGCGGGACGGGGAATTACAGGAGATCATCGACATCATCATCACCATCGCTTCTACAATGACCATCCATGTTCCCCCCATTTATGAGTGAGTAATCCCCCGCTGTAGGTGATACATTGCAAATGTATCTATAATTTTTGATGTTCCATGCTTGGTTTTATCCACTTTCTTGTGTTTTGTTCCAACTTTGGAGTACTTTTAATATGATTTCTTGGACTAACCTATTAACAAGTGCCATAGTGCCAGTTTCCTGTTTTCTGCTGTTTTTGGTTCCAGGAAAGTCAGAAAATCAATATTCTCGGAATTGGACCGGACAAAAGCCAAAGTTGAAATTTTCCCAGAAGACTCACGGAGCCAGAAGGAGAGTCAGAGAGGGGCCACAGGGTGGCCACACCACCCCATGGCGTGGGTCCCCCCCAGGCCGCGCCAGGGCATGGTGTGGGCCCCCTGGCTGCCCACCGACCTTGCCCTCTGGCCTATAAGAAGCCTCCCGAGGCATAAACCCTAAAAAGTCAATCAGAAATCCACGAAAAGTTCCACAGCGCCACCGCCACCGAAGGGGAGATTCGGGGGACAGAAAGTCTCTGTTCCGGCACCCTGCCGGGACGGGGAAGTGCCCCCGGAGCCATCTCCATCGATCTCCACCACCATCTCCATTACCGTTGCTGATTCCCATGATGAGGATGGAGTAGTTCTCTCTCGAGGCTAAGGGTTCTACCAGTAGCTATGTGTTCATATCTCTCTATGCATGATCATATTGTGATCATGAGCTTGTAATCTATAGATCTACCTTGCTACTCAAGTGCTTTAATAGATCTCTGCTCTCCCCATGTGTGTGAAAGTGATAGCGTGCTCACCATGGTGGTACCTAGGCTAGAGATTACAAATACTTGTTATGAGTTATATTTGGAGTTGGATGTCTTTATGAAATTGTGGTGTTTGTTGGACTCATCTAGTACCCAAGGTGACAGTGTGGGGTTTTCTAGATGGGAAAGACTTACTTTGAGGTGTGTTGTTATAGCCCTACCATCGATTAGAGTGTTCAACCGGAGAGTAGTTAAGAGTAGTATCATAAAGAGAATATATTTATATGAGAGAGTGTTCACTAGTGAAAGTATGATCCCTAGGCCTTGTTTCTAAGCATTGATACACCGTTTGCAATTAGATCTGTTAGATGTTTGCTTGCTTCCATCTTTATTTCAGTTTGCCTTTAGTATTTTCCACGCCATTAAGTTATTTTCTAGCACCATTGTCGTTTATCCATACCACGTGTATTTCACTATCTCTTCGCCGAACTAGTGCACCTATACACCTGACAAGTGTATTGGGTGTGTTGGGGACACAAGAGACTTCTTGTATCTTGATTGCAGGGTTGCTTGAGAGGGATACCTTTGACCACTTCCTCCCCGAGTTCGATAAACCTTGGGTGATCCACTTAAGGGAAAACTTGCTGCTGTTCTACAAACCTCTGCACTTGGAGGCCCAACAATTGCCTACAAGAATAGAAGTGCATAGACATCAAGCTATTTTCTGGCGCCGTTGCTGGGGAGGTAAGGTAAAAGGTACTCACATCCTCCGGTGTGAGTGCTCGAAGTTATTTTCTTTAGATTCTGCAATTTTGTCTTTTTGTTTCTTGTTTTCACTAGTTAGGCTTAATGGAAAACAACAAAAAAATTAGAGAGCTTTATAGTATTTATCTTGAGTTAGGACATGAAGTGTTTGAAGAGAAAATTAAAAAACCTATGGAACTTTATTTGCATGCTAATAGAATGTTGTTAGTATGAATTCTTTGGACACAATTATTGCTAATGCTATGGAAAAGTCTAAGCTTGGGGAAGCTATTTTTGATGAGTATGATCTTTTTAGTCCCCCAAGCATGGAGGACAAAATTTACTTTGATGATACTATGCCTCCAATATATGATGATTGCAATGATGAATATGATATTTTCAGTACACCTACTATTGAGGAGGAAATTAATTATGATTACAATATGCCTCCTATATTTGATGATTATGGTGATGAGAATAATAATGATAGCTATTTCGTTGAATTTGCTCCCACTACAATTAATAAGAATGACTATGCTTATAGGGAGAGTAATAATTTTATGCATGTGGCTCATGATAAGAATGTTTTATGTGATAGTTATATTGTTAATTTTATTCATGATGATACTGAAAGTTATTATGAGAGAGGGAAACATGGTTTTATGCATCTCAATAATATTAAGTTTCCCCTCTTTATGTTGAAATTTTTGAAGTTGCACTTGTTTTGCTTTACTATGCTTGTTGCTTTGTGCTTTCATGACTTATTTATTTACAAGATTCCTATGCATTGGAAGTGGGTTAGACTTAAATGTGCTTTGAATTTGCTTCTTGATGCACTCTTTTACTTCAATTCATATTTCTTATGTGAGCATCTTCTCAAACTATCATGCCTAACTTAAAGGCGTTCAAGAAAAGTACTTATTGGGTGATAACCCAAAAGTTTTAGATGAGTCTTGGAAGTTATTACCTTAGTAATAACCGCTCCTTATCCTTTTTATTTGCTTTTTGTGCCAAGAGTAACCTCTAATGAGAGAGAAGTAATGATTGGGAAAGTTCCTGTCCCGAAACAGATTTCTTTGCTTCACTGTAAAAATTCGTGTAAAATCTCTGTATGTCTTTTTGAGGCGTGAATTTTTGTGCTTCTGGCCCAGGTTGTTATCTAACTTTCGTTAGTTCAACACTTTTTTATTTGAGCAACAAAAGGTCTTCGAAATAATTCGTCTTTACCTGTTGGTCTGTTTTGACAGATTTCTGCCATTTTCTGCATTTCCTTCTTGTTGGTTCCTTTTTGAGTTCTTTTAGGAAATTGAGCTTTTTGAGGGAAGTACTACAGTAGCTAGTGTTCTAATGGAAGTTTATTTGGTGTTAGAACTGAACCTTAAGACTTATTTATCTTGAGTGCAGTAATGTTGCTAATAAAGATTGTGTGAAGTTTTGTATGAAGAAATTTTTTTAGGTGTATGGAAGGAATGAGTAATGAGATGAAGGATGGACTAAAGCTCAAGATTGGGGATGCCACGCGTGTCACCCCAAGAAATATACAAGAATTACAAGCGTCAAAGCTAGGGGATGCACAAGGCATCCCCTTCTTCATCGATAAAAATCCCAGGTTCCTTCCAAACACTTCATTTTTATTGTTTCATGCACAGTTGTGTTGTTCTTAGAGCGTCTTCTTTTTCATTTTCGTTTTAGTTTTTCGTTTGCTTGGTTTTCTTAGTTTGCTGAATAAATAGGTTGGACCCCCTCTTTCATACATTGGTTTGCAAATAGTTTGGTTTGGTTTGGAAAAGAGTAGGAAAACTCATACTTAAGTGGTAAAGAGAGCTTGTTTTTGACTGTGGCCTATGCTTTGTCATGCCACGCTTGGTATTGTTTTGGATTTATGCTTAGTATTCTTTGCTGTAGCATGACTTGTTATAAACAATTGAGATTACTTAATGTGCCTTGGATGAAACATGCGTTGTTTTAGCATATTAAAGCATAGTATAGTGGTATTCTCCTTTGATGCTTTATTTGGGTTGACTTGGCGCATGCTCACACCATGTTATGACTATCTCTAGTCACCATAAGCCTTTATGATCCTTTAGTTTTCAACTTGTAATATCACTTTATGCTTTGATTAATGATGTTTTGTCGCTCTGCATGATTATGGCCATTATTTCTCTCTTAGTTTGTCGCTCCCAGTCTTTTGCTAGCCTCCACAACCAAGTATGAGTTCCACTCATGCATCCAACTCCTTAAACCAAGTTATTCCAAAGAGTCCACCATACCTACCTACTAGCTTATTGATACATTGCAAATGTATCTATAATTTTTGATGTTCCATGCTTGGTTTTATCCACTTTCTTGTGTTTTGTTCCAACTTTCGAGTACTTTTCATATGATTTATTGGACTAACCTATTAACAAGAGCCACAGTGCCAGCTGCCTGTTTTCTGCTGTTTTTGATTCCAGGAAGTCAGAAAATTAATATTCTCGGAATTGGACGGGACAAAAGCCAAAGTGCCTATTTTTCCGGAAGGGATCAAGTGCTAGAATACGAGACGGAGAAGGGCCAGGGGCCGACCACACCACCTGGCCGCGCGGCCAGGCTAGGCCCGTGCCTGGGGGTGGTGTGGTGGCTCCCGGCACCCCCTCGGCCTCTCCTTCCGCCTATATATTTCCCTCGGGACGAAAACCCTAAGTACCTGATCAAAAATCCACGAAAGAGTCTGTAGCCGCCGTCATCTCCATCCCTAGTTCGGGAGGGATCTGAAGCTCTTCCCGGCACCCTGCCGGAGAGGGGAATTCATCCTGGAGGCCTTCTTCATCACCATGCAAGCCTCCGGTGTGATGTGCGAGTAGTTCATCCTTGGACTACAGATCCATGTTGTAGCTAGATGGCTAGTTCTCCTCCTTTGTGCTTTCATGTTTAGATCTTGTGAGCTTCGTTCATGATCAAGATCATCTATTTGTAATTCATACATGTTGTGTTTGTGGGGATCCGATGGATATTGAGATGCTATTTCAGATTGATTATTGATTCTATCATGTCTTTGTTATTTGAGATCTTGCATGCTTTCCTTTTGTTAGTAGCTATCTTGGCCAAGTAGATGCTAGCAACTCCAAGAGTTAGTATTTATGCTCGATAGTGGTTCATGCTTCTGGTAATCTGGGGAAGTGACAGAAATCTCTAAGGTACTAGATGTGTTGTTGCTACTAGGAAGAAAACAACAATCCTCTATTCATAGAACAATCGTATTGTTTACTTTACACGCAGTTCGTAAAGCAATAATCTGTTGCTTGCAACTTAATACTGGAGGGGGTTCGGATGATAACCTGAAGGTGGATTATTAGTCATAGATGCAGTTGGATCGCGGTCTATGTATTATGTTGTAATGCCCAATCAAGTCTCAGAGGAGTCAAGGTGATTAGTATATGCATGTATTGCTTTCTCGGTGTTTGTCAACTGCCCCGCTGTAATTTTTTCACCCAGCATGTTATCTATCTTAAGGAGAGCCACCTCTAGTGAACTATGGATCCCGGTCCTTTACTTTACATACAATCTACAATCTTTTACTGCTTTGTGTTTACTTTCTGCAAACTTTTACTTCTTTCCATTCGATACGTTTAATCCTTTGTTTTCTGCAAAACATGGTGAGATTGACAACCTCATCGCAAGTTGGGGACAAAGTTCTGTGGTTGTGTTGTGCAGGTCTCCATGTTGCTACTAGCACCGGTAGTGCGCCCTGCCAAAGCTCAGCTAGTACACCTTTGGGGTGTTTCTTTGCTCCTACTGGGACGATTAAACCTTGATTTCATAACTGAGGGAAAACTTACTGCTGTGCTCATCATACCTTCCTCTTGGGGTTCCCAACGACCTCTACGTCGATCGTCGAGTACATCAAGACTGTTTCTGGCGCCATTGCCGGGGAGTCAAGGACATCTTCACAAGGGGAGTCCCTCATAACCAATCTCTTTACTTTGTTGTTTTTGTTTTGCTTAGTTTTCTTTTTTCTTTGTTTGCTTGTTTTGTTCTTCAAAAACTCAAAAACACAAAAAATTAGTTTTGCAAGTTTGCTTTCTTATTTAAAAACACAAAAAAATTAAGTCTCCTTTAGTAGTCACCTCTCCCTTAGCTCACCATGTTGATCCCTACATTCATCCTGAAAGACCTTCCAATTGGTAGTGGTTCTATAATTGGGAAAGATAACATTGAAGAATTCTTTAATCATGTTAGTAAGCATGAAGATACTGAGGATAGGTCCCTTGTAGAACTTGCTCCAAACTATGAGATTGATGCAGCTTCTTTAATTCACATGTTAGAAGCTAGGTTTGTTAACCTCAACCCCTTAATGCAAGTAATGTTTCTTAAGCTTAAAGAAATTGAGGATCCTGAAAAGAGGGATTTTATTCTAGAAACTTTGTTTAAGGAGTTCTATGATGTTGCTAAGGAAGCTAGAAAAGTTTTTAAACGTTTCAATATTCTAGGCTCATGTGTCGATGTTGTTGGTACACGAGAAAAGATGAACAAAACTGAACCTAATGGGGAGGAACCTAAGATACCAATACCCTTTAAACTAGTAGCAATACATGATGCCATAGAAAAGAATCTTGATTGGATTGTTCCTGCAAACCCTTTTGATGGGAATAGTGAACCCAAGAGCATTGAGAGAGGATCCTCTAGAACTTATTTGGATGATATACCTTGCCTTGTTGAAAATATTTCTGGTATTGATCTTAATGCTTCTTCATTTGAGAACACTTGATTCTTTCTTTGCTTCTTATGCCTAACTTAAAGGCGTTAAAAAAGTACTTATTGGGAGATAACCCAAAAGTTTTAGATGAGTCTTGGAATTAATTACCTCTGTAATAACCTCTCATTATCCTTTTTATTTTCTTTTTGTGCCAAGAGTAACCTCTAATGAGAGAGAAGTAATGATTGGGAAAGTTGTTGTCCCGAAACAGATTTCTGTGCTTCACCGTAAAAATTCGTGAGAGAGAGCTCTGTATGTCGGATTGAGCTGTAATTTTTTGTGCGTCTTCCCCAGGTGGTTATCTAACTTTCGTTAGTTCAACACGTTTTGATTTTAGCAACAGAAGGTCTTCGAAAAAATTCGTCTTTACCTGCTGGTCTGTTTTGACAGATTTCTGCCATTTTCTGCATTTGCTTCTTGTTGGTTCCTTCTTGAGTTCTTTTGGGGAATTTAGCTTTTTGAGGGAAGTGCTACAGTAGCTAGTGTTCTAATGGAAGTTTATTTGGCCTTAGAACTGAACCTTGCGACTTATTTATCTTAAGTGCACTAATGTTGCTAATGAGATTGTGTGAAGTTTTGTATGAAGGAAAAATTTCAGGTGTATGGAAGGAATGAGTAATGAGATGAAGGATGGACTAAAGCTCAAGCTTGGGGATTCCACGCGTGTCACCCCAAGAAATATCCAAGAAGTACAAGCGTCAAAGCTTGGGGATGCCCAAGGCATCCCCTTCTTCATCAATAAAAATTCCAAGTTCCTTCCAAACGCTTCATTTTTATTGTTTCATGCACAATTGTGTTTTTCTTGGAGCGTCTTCTTTTTTGTTTTCGTTTTGGTTTTTAGTTTGCTTGGTTTTCTTAGTTTTCTGAATAAATTGGTTGGACCCCCTCTTTCATACTTTTGGTTTGCGAATAGTTTGGTTTGGTTTGGAAAAGAGTAGGAAAGTTCATACTTATGTGGTAAAAAGAGCTCGTTCTTGACTATGGCTATGCTTTGTCATGCCATGCTTGATATTGTTTTGGCTTTATGCTTAGTATTCTTTGCTGTAGCATGACTTGTTATAAACAATTGAGATTTCTTAATGTGCCTTGGATGAATCATGCGTTGTTTTAGCATATTAAAGCATAGTATAGTGGTATTCTCCTTTGATGCTTTATTTGGGTTGACTTGGCACATGCTCACACCATGTTATGACTATCCAAAGTCACTATAGACTTTATGATCCTTTATTTTTCAACTTGTAGTATCACTTTATGCTTTGATCAGTGATGTTTTGTCGCTCTGCATGATTATGGCCATTATTGCTCTCTTAGTTTGTCGCTTCCAGTCTTTTGCTAGACTCCACAACCAAGTATGAGTTCCACTCATGCATCCAACTCCCTAAACCAAGTTATTCCAAAGAGTCCACCATACCTACTTACTAGATTATGATATTCCAAGTACATTCATGCTTTTGGTTACCTTCCACTTGTTATGAGAAAACTAGTGATTAAAGCTCTCATGAATTTGATGGCACACTTTACTTTACTTGCCCTTAATAAACTTGAACCATTGTGTCTTCTATGTTGTATATGCTTGGACTTATTTGTTGGGAATTAGCAGAACCATGCTTTCATGGGGAACGCTTTCAACATTGCACTTGGTACTTGTACCTAGTTGATATCATGCTCTTTTGTATATGGATGTCGTCGGTGTGAAATGAAAGGGGAGCTTGTAAGTCCATGGAGTTATGTATATGTGTTGGAGAAACGCCTAGGCGGCTGGTCTAATCCATGCTGACATGGTGGAAACCTGCAGCGTAACCATAATGAGCTGTCTATGAAGCATTCTTCTTATAAAAAAAGAGTCCTATATTGAGAAAAAAAAGAGAAAGGAAAAAAAGAGATACTATGAAAAGAGGAAAGAGAGAAAAAAGCACCATATTCCCATGGTAAATAAGAATGCTGAGATGCTCGTTGTCTGCTTGCCTTGTCATTTTGATATGGGGATTCTTCCATATCATCAGGCAAGGGGTACCCCGTTGGCGGTTCTCAATGATACACATGTACTTACGATGACAAGAACTTACCGGTGACTAAACTTGAGTAGCATGAGGAGCGGCCCTCGTATACGAGGGACATGAGATTTCTGACTTATACTTCGTCAAGCATGTACACCATAGTTTATTCACTTTAACCTTAATCACTTCAAGATGCTGATGATAGGGGCAATGAGAGCTAAAAGCTATAAGCACCATAATTTTTGGAAGCTCTTTATGAGACTTGAATCCCTACTTCCTTTTACAAAAGGCCTTTCTTCCACCATTATATTAACTCTCCACCTTCTATCTTTATGCACCTACTTTGAGAGCATAGTGGCCATTCTTAGTTCTATGTGCACTGTCCCAAGACTAGTTGATTGATGCATAACTTGTTATTGCTTGTTTTAAACTATTGTATCTAGTCACTCTTATGAACTTTGAAGGTGTCCTATGCATTTATATTTGCTACTCTATTGAGGGACAAGCTAAATACTATTATGCTATGTTTTCTTTATGTGAAACAAACAAACGTCTTGCAAAGCATTGTTATTCATGAATCTTTTGTTTGTGCCTTTTCATGTTGCATCATAGTTCCTTTGCTTATTGCTAGAACTTTGTCTTTCATGTTATGATTGAAGTACTATGATCCCAGCTTTGAATGTTTTGTAAATACTTTGATCAAGTCTTTGATGGTGCATGTCACCTCAAAAATTATTCTTTCTTTTTATCACTTACCTACTCGAGGACGACCAAGAGTTAAGCTTGGGGATGTTGATACATTGCAAATGTATCTATAATTTTTGATGTTCCATGCTTGGTTTTATCCACTTTCTTGTGTTTTGTTCCAACTTTGGAGTACATTTCATATGATTTCTTGGACTAACCTATTAACAATAGCCACAGTGCCAGTTGCCTGTTTTCTGCTGTTTTTGGTTCCAGGAAAGTCAGAAAATGAATATTCTCGGAATTGGACGGGACAAAAGCCAAAGTGCCTATTTTTCCGGAAGGGATCAAGTGCCAGAATACGAGATGAAAGAGTCTGTAGCCGCCGTCATCTCCATCCCTAGATCGGGAGGGATCTGAAGCTCTTCCCGGCACCCTGCCGGAGAGGGGAATTCTCCCTGGAGGCCTTCTTCATCACCATGCAAGCCTCCGGTGTGATGCGTGAGTAGTTCATCCTTGGACTACGGATCCATGTAGTAGCTAGATGGCTCTCCTCCTTTGTTCTTTCATGTTTAGATCTTGTGAGCTCCGTTCATGATCAAGATCATCTATTTGTAATTCATACATGTTGTGTTTGTGGGGATCCGATGGATATTGAGATGCTATTTCAGATTGATTATTGATTCTATCATGTCTTTGTTATTTGAGATCTTGCATGCTTTTCGTTGTTAGTAGCTATCTTGGCCAAGTAGATGCTAGCAACTCCAAGAGTTAGTATTTATGCTCGATAGTGGGTTCATGCCTCTGGTAATCTGGGAAAGTGACAGAAATCTCTAAGGTACTAGATGTGTTGTTGCTACTAGGGAGAAAACAACAATCCTTTGTTCATAGAACAATTGTATTGTTTACTTTACACGCAGTTCGTAAAGCAATAATCTGTTGCTTGCAACTTAATACTGGAGGGGGTTCGGATGATAACATGAAGGTGGATTATTAGTCATAGATGCAGTTGGATGGCGGTCTATGTATTATGTTGTAATGCCCAATCAAGTCTCAGAGGAGTCAAGATGATTAGTATATGCATGTATTGCTTTCTCGGTGTTTGTCAATTGCCCCACTGTAATTTGTTCACCTAGCATGTTATCTATCTTAAGGAGAGCCACCTCTAGTGAACTATGGATCCCGGTCCTTTGCTTTACATACAATCTACAATCTTTTACTGCTTTGTGTTTACTTTCTGCAAACTTATACTTCTTTCCATTCGAAACGTTTAATCCTTTGTTTTCCGCAAAACACGGTGAGATTGACAACCTCATCGCAAGTTTGGGACAAAGTTCTGTGGTTGTGTTGTGCAGGTCTCCACGTTGCTACTAGCACCGGTAGTGCGCCCTGCCAAAGCTCAGCTAGTAACACCTTTGGGGTGTTTCTTTGCTCCTACTGGTTCGATTAAACCTTGGTTTCATAACTGAGGGAAAACTTACTGTTGTGCTCATCATACCTTCCTCTTGGGATTCCCAATGAGATATACGTCGATCGTCGAGTACATCACTTATTCTATTCCAAGTATATTCATGTTTTGGTTTACCTTTCAAATTAAACTTGTTATGAGAAAACTAGTGATTAAAGCTCTCACGAACTTGATGGCACACTTTACTTTTTTGCATTTAATAAACTTGAACCATTGGGTCCTTCTTTGTTGCATATATGCTTGCGCTTTATAAGTTGAAATTAGCAGAACCATGTTTCATGGGGAACACTTTCAACATTGCACTTGTACTTTGTAGCCCGTTGATATTATGTTCTTTTTGCTTACGGATCCTGGCGGTGTGAAATAAAAGTGGAACTTGTAAGATCATGGAGTTTGTATGTGTGTTAGAGAAACGCCTAGGCCGCTAGCCTAAGCCATGCCTAATCATGGTGGAAACTTGCAGCAACACCATAATGAGCACTCTATGAAGCATCCTCAATAAAAACCTATGCAAATAGCAACTAAAAAGATCGCTGAGATGCTCATTGTCTGCTTGCCTTGTCATTTTGATTATGGGAAAGCTCCCGTATCATGTGCAAGGGGTACCCCATTGGCGGTTCTTAATGATACACATGTACTTACAATGACAAGAGCTTACTCATGACTGAAGTTGAGTAGCACGAGGATCGGTCTTCGTAAGTAAGGGGCATGAGATTTCGGTTTATAACTTGTCAAGCATATCCTCTTAGTTGTGTCACTTTAACCTTAACCACTTCAAGATGCTTATGATAGGGGCAATGAGAGCTGAAAGCTACAAGTACCATAATTTTTGGAATCTCTTTATGAGACTTGAATCCCTACTTCCTTTTTCAAAAGGCCTTTCTTCCAACATTATATTGAGTCTCCACCTTCTATCTTTATGCACCTACTTTGAGAGCATGGTGGCCATTCTTAGTTCTATGTGCATTGTCCCAAGACTAGTTGATTGATGCATAACTTGTTATTGCTTGTTTTAAACTATTGTATCTAGTCACTCTTATGAACTTTGAATGTGTCCTATGCATTTATATTTGCTACTCTATTGAGGGACAAGCTGAATACTATTATGCTATGTTTTCTTCATGTGAAACAAACAAACGTCTTGCAAAGCATTGTTATTCATGAATCTTTTGTTTGTACCTTTTCATGTTGCAACATAGTTGCTTTGTCTCATTGTTAGAACTATATCTTTCATGCTATGTTAAAGTACTATGATCCCAGCTTTCAATATTTTACAAATACTTTGATCAAGTTTATGATGGTGCATGTCACCTCAAAAATTATTCTTTCTTTTTATCACTTACCTACTCGAGGACGGGCAGGAGTTAAGCTTGGGGATGTTGATACATTGCAAATGTATCTATAATTTTTGATGTTCCATGCTTGGTTTTATCCACTTTCTTGTGTTTGTTCCAACTTTGGAGTACATTTCATATGATTTCTTGGACTAACCTATTAACAAGTGCCACAGTGCCAGTTGCCTGTTTTTGCTGTTTTTGGTTCCAGGAAAGTCAAAAAATCAATATCTCGGAATTGGACCGGACAAAAGCCAAAGTTGATATTTTCTCGGAAGACTCACGGAGCCAGAAGGAGAGTCGAAGAGGGGCCACAGGGTGGCCACACCACCCCATGGCACGGGTCCCCCTAGGCCGCGCCGGGGCATGGTGTGGCCCCCCTGGCCGCCCACCGACCTTGCCCTCTGGCCTATAAGAAGCCTCCGAGGCATCAACCCTAAAAAGTCAATTAGAAATCCACGAAAAGTTCCACAGCGTCACCGCCACCGAAGGGGAGATTCGGGGGATAGAAAGTCTCTGTTCCGGCACCCTTCCGGGACGGGAAGTGCCCCCGGAGCCATCTCCATCGATCTCCACCACCATCTCCATTACCGTTGCTGATTCCCATGATGACGAGGGAGTAGTTCTCTCTCGAGGCTAAGGGTTCTATCGGTAGATATGTGTTCATCTCTCTCTATGCATGATCATATTGTGATCATGAGCTTGTAATCTATAGATCTACCTTGCTACTCAAGTGCTTTAATAGATCTCTACTCTCCCCATGTGTGTGAAAGTGACAGCGTGCTCACCATGGTGGCACTTAGGCTAGAGATTACAAATACTTGTTATGAGTTATATTTGGAGTTGGATGTCTTTATGAAATTGTGGTGTTTGTTGGACTCATGTAGTACTCTGTTAAGGTGACAGTTTGGGTTTTCTAGATGGGAAAGACTTACTTTGAGGTGTGCTGTTATAGCCCTACCATTGATTAGAGTGTTCAACCGGAGAGTAGTTAAGAGTAGTATCATAAAGAGAAGATATTTATATGAGAGAGTGGTCACTAGTGAAAGTATGATCCCTAGGCCTTGTTTCTAAGCATTGATACACCGTTTTCAATTAGATCTGTTACATGTTTGCTTGCTTCCATCTTTATTTCAGTTTTCCTTTAGTATTTTCCACGCCATTAAGTTATTTTCTAGCACCGTTGTCTTTTATCCATACCATGTGTATTTCACTATCTCTTCGCCGAACTAGTGCACCTATACACCTGACAAGTGTATTGGGTGTGTTGGGGACACAAGAGACTTCTTGTATCTTGATTGCAGGGTTGCTTGAGAGGGATACCTTTGACCACTTCCTCCCTGAGTTTGATAAACCTTGGGTGATCCACTTAAGGGAAAAATTGGTGCTGTTCTACAAACCTCTGCACTTGGAGGCCCAACAACTGTCTACAAGAATAGAAGTGCATAGACATCAGTAGGCTATAGGGATGGTAGGGATTGGATGAGACCGTTCGTGTAATGGCATTAGATTATTAGGGCATGGTGCCTAGTATATACTATTAGTGCTTTTTGACTTTGTTGCAACTCGTTATGCTTAATGCTTGTCACTAGGGCCCGAGTGCCATGATTTCAGATCTGAACATGTTATTGATTCATTATGATAGTATTTTTTATGGTCTTACCTGCAAGTTGTATACACACGTTGTTTTCCAGAACCAATGGCCCTGAAGTGACATAAGTCGGGATAACCGGAGGGAATGGCTTTGATGTGAGGATCACATGTGTTCACAGAGTGTTAATGCTTTGCTCCGGTGGTCTATTAAAAGGAGCACCTTAATTGCCAGTAGTTCCCTTGAGGCCCCGCTGCAAATGGGCTGGCAGGACAAAAGATGTTGTGCAAGTTCTCATTGCGAGCACGTATGACTATATATGGAACACATGCCTAGGATTATTTAGTACTTGGATGCTTTATCTTATTTATCTACAAAATCCCTATGTTTTGATTGCCATGTGAATTGTATTGTCCATGCAACGCCCGTCCATCCATCCCTATGCCTACCGCGCTCGAATCCTACTGTTTACTGCTATCGTTACTACTGTCTTTACTTTTACTATAGTTGTTACTTTACTATTCCTACTACAAAACTATTGCTACTGATAAACTGTTGTGAGCAAGATTGTTTCCAGGTGCAGCTGAATTGACAACTCAGTTGTTAAGGCTTATAAATATTCTTTGGCTCCCCTTGTGTCGAATCAATAAATTGGGTTTCACGTCCCTCGACAATACTGCGATACACCCCCTATACTTGTGGGTCATCACTCGCCGCCCCTCCTAGCCTTTATATAGATAGGCTAGGTCTCGGGTAGCAGGTCGAGTCGGTTACAAATTAGGGTTTTCCTTTTAAACTTTCTATCTTTAAGCTTATTCTTGTCTCGCAAGTAATCGAGAGTCTGTGGGCCACTCGAAGTCTTCATTGGGTCGTGGCAATGCCGTGGGCTTCCACCGTATCTGGACCATATATACCAAACTCGAGTACCTGCAGGGTATACCCATGTCAGTACTCAACCACAGTCATCCTTCATTGCTTCAACTCTCTGAACTCATCCCTCATCCTCTTAATCAGACCTGGGGGCACATGAGTCCGGCTGAACTTGATTTTGAACTCATCCCAAGTTATCATCTATCCTCCGTTCATGGTACGGATGCTATTCCACCAGGCTCTTGCATCACCTTCCAGATAATGGGTGGCAAACAATACTTTTTCATTGGCCTCAACTCCTGCAACCTCCAAATTGTTCTCCATGGTTTGTATCCAGTCATCAGGATCTAAGGGTTCTTCAGACTTATTAAATATAGGGGGATTGGTGTTTTGAAAGTTCTTGAGCTTGGATCCATGGTTATCCTGGTTTCCATGGCCTTGATTATTGTGGGACATCTGAGCTATCTGTTTAAGAGTGGCTAGGTTGGCTTGATGTTTGGCTCTACTAGCTTCACGGTCAGAAACTAACATTTGCAGAATCTTCAGCATTGGGTCCTAAGATGAGCTGCTTCCGAGCGGGTTTACCGCGAGTCATCTGAAGATTGAGATAGATAATGAGCTAATAGGGAAATCTCTAAGGTTTATAGGTTTGTTTTAGAAACTTTAAACTTGGAGTATAACTCAATTTTTGAAAACTAACAACTTCCTCTCATTCATTCATTCCAAGCACACAATACGAACACACACCTCAACACAAATAGAAAATAGATGGTTTGAAGAACCATTCTGTGAAACTACGATATAGTGGGACCGGATACAACTCACTCCTACGGTATTGCTCAAGTGCATCTAATCATCATCAATGAAAGCGACATCATCTTCATTAGTGTGAGCCTCCATGGCGTCATCCTCCAGGTAGTCGTCATCATCACTGAGGTAAGAGTAGAGATCTCCATGGATATCTTCACCTTCCTCCTCCTTCGCTTCAAGCTGGATCTCCTGTTCACGGATGGTCTTCTCTAGGGTGGACACCTTCTTGCGAAGGCGATCGATGATGCGATCCTTCTTGTCGCGCTGACGATGAAGTGAATGGCGCGCCTTGGCAAGGATGGCAAGGGTCTGGTCCTTCCTGACTGTAATGGCATGGTTATGGTTGGCGTAGGCACGGGCGTTGTCCAACTCCATCTGTCTATCATACAACATGAAGTCCAGATTATCTACTTGGTGCTTCAGCTCCGGATGTCCTGGCATCTCCAAGGGCATTCCCATAGAATCACGCCTTGCGTAGTGAGCAAAGTGAGTTCCATTGATCTGGTTGATGTTTTTCCCACACAGACGGGCAAGAGCCTCATGCATAGCCCTGGATAGTCCGTCTAGCCAGTTGTTCTCCCTCAAGCTGAATTGGCTTCGAGGTGGGTGCTTCCATCTTGCCTCTGAGATCTGCAACTATCAGCCACTATAACTCTCCTCCCACATGATTGTTGAGTTCTACCCCGAAGAACTCTGGGTGCGGGCGCTCAAGATACTCTGCGAGTGCATCTAGATCCCTCTTAAAGATCAGGTGGCCTCCGTTGCCCATGGTACAACTTGCTATATTTTACCTCCATCTATAAGAATTTAGGGTGAGCAAGTTAGTGGGGTGATCAAGTGTGTCAAATTTTATGTAGGATTGCAAGAATTTTTGAGGAACATGAATTTTTTTGAAAGAATCTCAAGGATAAGAGGGGAATAGGTTTTCATAAATACTCACTTATTTTGTTTTGAATCTAAGTTTTTGTTCAGACGTCTATTCTAATTAGGGTCTCCTATGGTCATGATGGCTCTCATACCAACTTGTCAACACCCGGATTTTTAATCCTAGATGCCTGTTATGCCGTACCTCGCAATCCCAGGATTACCATTTTTGCGAGACATAGCAAAATTGGTACCATAGTACATCATCCATTACAAACCATAATAAAGGTCTTACAAATAAAGGATCTCATGATCCAGTCTTAATACAATCAAGCAGCGGGAAATAAACATAATAGGGGCTCCATTTTCAGGGTCACGGGCAATGCTGATGATGGGAGATGATCCTACTTGTCATAGACCTCTTGTTGTCCATCATCCTGGTAGTCCTCCTCATAGTCTGGCCACGGGAATAGCCAGGGACAAAGCCATGAGTACTCTTTAAGTACTCACAAACTATCACTAACAAGTAAGGTAGTTCTAGTAGGAATATTAAGCTCTAGGTTTATTTGCAAAAAGCCAGGTTTATGTCATAAGGAGTTCAAAAGTAAAGAACCTAATTGAATTTTCTGCATCACCTAAGTGGGAACCTAGTTTTCATGTCCACAACCCTGTTGTGGTCAAGTCAAGGTCATAGTTCAATTCACAAGTCATTTTTGAAAACATCTGACAACGGAACAGTATGGCCACTCCAACTATCCATGACCACGGATGTGGCTATTCAAATAGTTTGACACTTTGCAGAGGTGGTACACTTTCACCACAAAATTCGATACATCCGTCAGGGATAACCCTGAATCATCATACTTAGTATGCGGATAATCAATCATAACCTTTCAATTACACAATCTAGTATAGGCACCTCCCCTATGAGCTTGGCCTCCTAGCCATGGCCATATGCCATCCTGGGCACTGCATAGGTGGACATTCACATTCACAAGGTAGCCTCAGCCCAACCTCTTTCCGCGAGGGAACCCATACTAAGGCATATAAACTTCCAGTTAAGCCCTACCCAATTCAGGTATTGTGGTTGTACGGTAAAATTGGAATGGTATCGCATCCGAACCCAACCATCAGTTTTTATAAAAATCAAGGCTTATGCCTCAAGAAGCTTCATCATCAAATCATTTTGTGTTCATAACACATGTCAAAACATTTCAATAGAATGAACGATCATTCCAAGGTTTTCATAATAATTTTCTCCAAGTATTCCCATCTAAGTGATCAGTAGTAGTTTAGCACTAGCAACTAGCAATGAGGGTGTCGCTAATAAGGGTGCTAATCAAGTGTAACTATCCACATCTAGTTTTATGCTTTTGATGGCATCTAAGTATAACTACTTAGGCCTAGTTTTATGCTCTTTATGACATCTATCCTATTTTTCCAATACTCACAAATTACTAACTAAAGGTAAGGAACTTTGGTAAAAGTAAAAGAATAAAGCTTGTAAGTAAAACTTGGGATTGGTATAATCAAAGTTGCATAACCAAAGCATGCCTAATGCATCTTGCATAGGTTATCTTGCAAGGATGACTTGCATAGTTAACTTGTAGTGTTAGGCTTGCATAGTTAAGCTTGCACTGATAGCTTGCCTGGAGTAGTGAAGTGGTTGAAGTTCTCTTCTTCTTCTTCTTCTTGTTCTTCTTCCTCTTCTTCTTCTTCTTCTTCAAAGTACTCCTCCTCCTAGTATCCCGGGTCGATACTAGCGTCTATAAATGAATATGAGGTACACAATCGCCAATCAATACTTAACTACTTATATTTAGCACACTAAGGCTCACACTTGATGATCTAGCATCATCACAAACATCACATGAAATAAAGACCTAGTCTTATTTATCTTATTTTGGAAAAGTAATTTCTACTCATTGAAAATACTTAAGATTTAATATTCTCCAATTAAAATATGGGATCATGTTGACACATGTCATCACCACATATTCTAATACTTGGGAATTTGATTTAAAGTGGTGGTCACATTTTATAAAGTTTAATATTACTATTTAATAATATTACAGTGACTAGAAATGTCTATATAGCATTCTTTTAGTACTAGTCGAAGATCACTATATATAAACCTAAATATCTTTACATATTCAGATAGATCTTATCAAATGTGATTTTTGAGAGTTGGAATAAACTCCAAAGCATTTATGGTTGATTTTTGAAAAATGTTTGAAGTGGCAAAAGCCTCTGTCTTGTTATTTTTGGTATAGGTGATCTATAATTTCAAATGGTTTGAATCCAATGGGCTTGGATAGATATTTTGAATACCTTTTTAACAAAATTGGAATCATACAATTTGGTTCAGTGAATCTCTTTGAATTGATTTTTGAATCTACTGATAGAATCCAGTTTTAACTAAATGAAAAAGGTTTATTTGAATCGACGGGCTCTGCGCGAGAAACTAACTGGGCCGGCCCAGCTACGTGGCGCGCGCAGCGGGCTGCTGACAGGTAGGTCCTACTGGTCAGCGACTCAGCTAAGCCGAAACGGTAAGTTTCAATCTGGGTCATGCGTTTAGAATAGGATCTAACGGCTGAGCATCGTCGTCTCCGTCGCACAGCGCCGTCGAGACTGAACCCTAATATCGACAGTGGGGGTACGTGGGGGCTCACCTGGGCTCCAGCTAAGGTCGGTGATGGGGGTAAATGAGGTTGTCATGGACGACGAGTCGAATGGTGGTTGCGGCGGATCCTGGGTGGCTCCTAGCTCCAGTTACTCTTCTCCTCTATAGCGGCGGGCTTCGGTGAAATTCTGGCGGGCTGGTGCTCGCCTTTCTCTGGGGAGAGGTGTGAGAGGTTTCTGAGAGAGAGGGGAGTGAGATGGTGTGGCGAATTGGGGCTGGGGTGGCCTCTATTTATACACCGGTGAGAGGGGTAGAGCGGTATGGCTCGGGCTCGTCGGCGACGTCGTTATAGAGGGCTATCGACATGGCTGAGGGTAGGGTCGACGCGGTGCTTCAGGGCGGTTGCCATGCGAGTGATGGTGCAGCAAGGGGCGGTCGAGAATGGTCGGGAGCGGTCCGTGCTCTGTGTGGGAACGACGATGTTTGAGACGGCGCACAATGTCTACAGTCCACGCGGCGGTGAACAGGCGTGTCTGGGGGGTAGCTGGGGTCGCGGTGAGTGCGGGCACAAGCATAGAGGGCAAGGCGCGGCGTGTGTGCGCATGTCGGCTATGGCGCTCTGGCGCGCTCTCGGCATGGCAGACAGAGAAGTGGGCGCGGCGAACGCGGCTGATCCACGGCTTGTCTACGGTCGAGGGGTGGATAGAGGGTGGTGGCGGAGTGTCGCCTGTCTCCTGGACATCGTGGGAGAGGGCGGTGCAGTCTGTGGCGAGTGGAGCGTGGTCGACCGGCACGACGAGCTCAGCAGCGTTGGTGCGAACGACAAAGGGGGAAGTTGTCCATTGCGCTGCCAGGCACTAGGGGATACCAGAGGAGATAAATGGGGGCACAGTGGGGAGCAAGTTACTGCTCAGAACAGTGATAGTTAGGCAGGGTTTATTTGTGTCTACCAGGTGCTCGACCAAATGGCCGCATGAATTCAAGATTTTAATTTTTGGATGAAATTTGGTGAGTGTTCTGAGTATTTGCTTGATAGCCTAGGGTTGCTTGGAAAAGTCAAGGTGAATTGATTTGAGTGGTTTTTGAAAAATGGTGATCTATGCATATGAATTTGATTCAATTTTGTAATGCCCTTTAAAATGATTTAGAATTTGTTTCTGTTAGTTTGTAAAGTGGGCTTGGATTCACTTTTACTTGGTCTAGCAAGGGGTGAAAAGAATTGGAAATGTTTCTGTTAGAAATCTTTTACTAGAAACACTCAAAGTGGTCTAGTGGATAATTTTGGTCCAAATGACCATTTGATCATATGATTCATATTTGAAATTTTCTTTTGATTTTTTTGTAAATGGCCTAGATGATGTAGTATTCATCTTTAAACCATTCCTATTCATTTGTAGCAATCAAACATGGTAATTGCACTCATTCATACACTAATGCAATTCACACATACACTCATATTAGATTTAATAAGAAAAGTTTTTGTTAACCCTAAACTTGGGTGATTAGAACTGGATAATCTTGATTAATATTTTTTGGGTGTTACACCTTGGTTTCATAACTGAGGGAAAACTTGCTACTGTGCTCATCATACCTTCCTCTTGGGGTTCCCCAACGAGCTCTATACATTTTGAGCCATCAAGCACTTTTTCTGGCGCCGTTGCCGGGGAGTCAAGGACATCTTCACAAGGGGAGGCCCTCATAACCAATCTCTTTACTTTGTTTTCTTGTTTTGCTTAGTTTATTTTTTCTTTGTTTGCTTGTTTCTTTCTATCCAAAACACAAAAAAATTAGTTCATGCTATAGTTGTTATTTCTGTTGATCTGTTATTGTCTTGCTTTATCATGCTTTCTATCAATGGTGGGTTTCTTTCAAACTAGATTTTATTGGCAAGATGGGTTCATGGAACAACAAAAATATTATGAGGAACACCGCTTGTGACAAAAAAGGGAAACACTTGTGGGAACAAATTAATAAATTGCATACCATTTCTAGAAACATGTGCTCTACTTATAATGTTACTTATTGCTTTTATAAATCTTGTTGCTATAAGAGGTATAAACACCTCCCTTTTCAATATGAGTATAATGATGTTACCATATCTTCTTATGTTAAGGGAAATTATGACTTTTATGATGTGGAACAAATTGAAGAATTTATTGCTTGGAAGGGTGCATTCGAACTTGCTTATTTGCTTGAAAATATTGATGATGCACCTTATAAATATGAGGTTTATGATATACTTAAATTTTTCTTTGATAATTACAAGGAAGAAAACGGCTATATAATCTTGAATATCTTAATAGATGCTCTCCACCAACGGAAGAGAGTAATGCCTTGCCGGAGCCTATGTGATGGGGACATGCCAAGTGGGGTATACCCAGCAGGACGTTCCGATTGGGCCAAAAGGTCTCACGAATGGGTCTGCGTGACGGCGACTGGAATGCGACTAAGAGGAATGCCCGGTCACTGGCGACTGGAGGCCTAGGAGCATACCCGAAGCCTAGTTGGATTAGGTCAAAGCCTCCGAATCCATATCTTGTTCGGTTGTGGCTTGTAAAACCCTAGCGAGGTGCCTCATATATAAACCTCCCTAGGGTACCCTCAGGACTGACATTCCATCATACACCACTTCAAGCGACTCACTGCTTAGACGCCGAGCTCGCCACCCCTGTAACTCGCTCTCGAATAATCTAATCTAGCAGGAGTAGGCCTTTGCCCTCCGGGGGCCGAACCTGGGTAAACCCATGTGCATCCACCCCATCTCGCACCGCAGATGGCCACCAGCTCTCGCCCCCGATACAATCAATCGCTGCCTACCGCAGCGACTGCCGTGGCCATTTCCACGATAGTGGCGCCCACCGTGGAGCATAGCAGGACTGGCCTGAGTTCTGCGGCGAGACCCTATTTGCCGATCGATCAACCGCTCGCCATCGGCCGCATGATCGCCATCGGCGGGATCTTACCGATCCTGCCCAACAGCTACATGCCGGCATCGCGCCCGGTCACGCACGGCGCGGTGATGCCGGTCGGCTCCATCAACCTCTTCGTCGGCTTCACCGGTGCGGTCGACCCAACTGCGATGATGATCGTTGGCAGATTGCCTCCGCACCGTGATTTGCTCTCGGAGGAGCAGGTCTGCTCCATCAGGAGCCTCGTCACCGAGTACGACTCGGCCGCCAGCAACCCCGCCGAGACCAACACCGCCACAAACGATGAGGCCCTAAACGACGACGCCGACTCCGCGACCCCTGCCTCGATCGACGGATCTATCACCGTGGCATCACGAGAGGACTCCATCACGCGAGTCTCCAACCCGGAGGATTTCGAGGACTCCTCCATCCTCGAGATCTTCGACTCCGATTCCGGCTCGGAGTCGCCTGAAGACTTCCGCACCAGATCCAATCGCTTTAACGTGATCTATATGGCAGGTAGCACGGCCGCCCTGCTAGATCCGTTCTCCACACCGATCCCGCCGACTGCCACGGCCACTAAGGTGGAGGAGGCCCGCCTACGACTCGCGGAGGCGCAACACAATGAGGTCGCCGAGCGCAATAAATACCGCCTCGAGCGGGAAACGACGCGGGAGCTATCGCTCTATCACCAGCGCCTCATCAGGACCCACCTAAACTCCAACGTCCAGGGCCGCGTCCTGAACTTCAACGATGAAAGCGACCCCGCACGCGTGGCCGAGCGCGAATACTGCGAGAACGCGCTGCGAGGTGGAAGCAACAAACCACCACCCGGCGCACCGGTGACCGGAGCCCCTCCACCACCCATTGGCCGCACGCCCCCGCCGGACCATCATCTTGTCACAAGCCCGCAACACCAATGGACTCCCACTCTACTCCACCCCGATGGACAACGTCGTCACGGCCGACGCGGCGGTCGCCAACCTCGACGTCTAGGGGGACGGCACGCTGCAGATCCAGTATGCCAAGGCCCTACTCGCCAGGGCCATCAAGCAACAAGCTGCGGGAGTCGACCCGTGGGGGCGGATGTTTTCCCGCTCCTCAGCAAGCAGGGCGGTGTCGAGTGGCCACCCCACCATCGCCATAGCCGTGACCTGCCCACAACCGCAGCCGCTGGTGAACCAGCCGCGGGTCGCCAACCCCGCACTCTCCACCAACGAACCGCGACCGGTGAACAACACGGTCGCCGCCAACGGGAAACCCATCGATGCCCGCACGCACATTTTCAAAACCAGGCCTGGCAGGCGCGCCAGCCCAACGACTTGAGGCACACCCTCAATAATCACGGCGACCCCGAACCGAGGGGCTCGCTCAGCCGAGTTGGCCCCCAATGTTTCGGGCCTATGATCAGAGGGGATAAGTACCCCGCCAACTGCAAAGCGCCCAAAGAGATCAAAATGTATGATCCAACGTACGACCCAGCAGTGTGGCTAGACACGTACCACATGGCGATTGGAATTGCCGGCCACACCAACCTGCTCGCCGCTCGCTACCTCCCCCTGATGATGGATGGCGCGACCAGGCAATGGATGAACACCCTCCCCGCCGACAGCATCGACTCCTGGGAGGAAATGCGGGATGCCTTCGTCAGGCACTTCGAGGGCTCCTACACCCACGCCACCACGATTGAAGACCTGGAGCGGTACATCCAGGGACAACACGAGTCGACCCGCCACTGTATTCAAAGGTGGCAAGAACTGTGGATCGACGCCTCTGGCATCCACCCAGACATGGCGATACATTGTTTCAAGAACGCGTGCCGGTACGAACCACTAGTCGCTAAGATCAAGCGGGTCTATCGGACGCTCGACAACATCCCCGACCTCCTCGAAATCGCCAAGCGCTACACGGAGGAGGACCCCAACCAAGACTCCGACAACGAGTCGGGAGGAAGACGCCGCACTAGCGGCCACGACAGCGGGCGATAGCGCGACATGCGCTACAGCAACACCCGCATCACCGGCAAGCGCCGCACGGACGGGCGAGTCGACTTTGTCGCCAACGCCGGCTACGGCCAACGCAACTCCAAGAGCTACCGACGCGACGGGGGAAATTACTGCGATAGCAGAAACTACCACGCCAATATCGCGGCGAGGCCGAAATTCGACCCCGCCGTCCTGCTTAACCATCACTGCGTTTACCACAGCAGGGAGGGGAAACCCGCCACCCACACCACTGCAGACTACAATCTCTCAAAGAGATTGAAAAGGCAAGGCGAGCAAGGGAAGACCCCAACAACAACCCACCTCAGGACAACGGAAACGCCGACGACTTCGGCAACGCCGTCGGCTCGCTACACACTTTCACTAGGCTCGGGACCAAGCACGAGAGGAAGGTGCTCGCCCGCTCCGTCGCTGTCAATGCGGTGACACGGGTCGACATCCCACACTTCCTCAACTGGTCCAAGCAGAGCATCACTTGGAGTCGCCAGGACCACGCGCCTAAGATCGAGTACCCAGGGCGAGTCGCCCTGGTGGTTAGGCCCAAAGTGGCCAATTATTGGCTACCCAAGACACTGATGGATGGCGGGAGCTCCATCAACATCATGTATCTGGACACGTTCAAGAGGCTCCAGCTCCCGGAGTTGGCGATCCAGCCGACCCTGACAACCTTCCACGGCATCGTCCCTGGTCGGAATGCATACCCGATCGGAAAAGTGACATTACCGGTCACCTTCGGCACACCGGCGAACTACTGCACCGAGCAAATCGAGTTCGAGCTGGTGAACTTGCGCAGCCCCTACCACTGCATCCTGGGACGCCAAATGTTTGCCAAATTTATGGCGACCCCCCACTACGCGTACAACATGATGAAGCTCCCAGGGCCGAGCGGCATCATCACCGTCCACAGCGACCCCGATATGGCCGTGGAATGTGAGGACAAAGGCGCTGAGCTCACCGACGCTGTCATCGCGACGGAAACTGACCATGTGGAGGAGCTCGCAAAATACATGGGCAACATCAACAAGGACGACCCCACCATACTGAAAAAGCCAACCGCCACGAACTCCACATTCGAGGCAACCACACATACCAGCACCTTTGATCTCGTCTCGGGCGACTCTAGCCAAACGGTCACCATTGGGGCGCATATGAGCCCTGCATAGGAAAGCGCGCTCATCGAGTTCCTCCATGAGAACCGCGACATCTTCGCATGGAAGCCTTCCGACATGCCAAGTGTCCTGAGGGAACTCGCTGAGCACAAACTTCACGCCGACCCCAAAGTGCGACCGGTAAAGCAGTCGCTACGGCCTTTCAATGAAGAGCGCCGTCGAGCAATCGCTGAAGAAGTGCAACGCTTGTTGGCCATAGGCTTCATTCATCCAATAAAACACTCCAAGTAGCTGGCAAACCTAGTCCTGGTCCTAAAAAAGATCAACACATGGAGAATGTGTATCGACTACACCAACCTCAACAACGCATGCCCGAAGGAAGACTTCGTTCTACCGTGCATCGATCAGATCATCGACTCGACCACGGGATCGGAGTCACTGTGCTTCCTCGATGCTTACTCCGGTTATAACCAGATCAAGATGGCGGTCGAGGACAAGGAGAAGCCGGCGTTCATCACGCCATTCGGCGCCTTCTGCTACACGGCCATGACGTTCGGCCTCAAGAATGCCGGTGCCACATACCAAAGGTGCATGTAGGAGTGCCTCGTGAGCCAAATTGGCCGCAACATTCACGTCTACATCGATGACGTGGTGGTAAAATCCACCCACCAGGACGATCTGCTCGCCGACCTGGCCAAAACCGTCACAAATCTATGGAGGTACACCATAAAGCTAAACCTAGGAAAGTGCACCTTCGGCGTCCCCACCAGACAGCTACTGGGATACGTAGTCTCCAAGCGAGGCATCGAGGCCAACCCCACCAAGATCGACACCATCACGCGACTCGGAAAACCCGAGTGCCTGCGCGATATCCAGAAGTTGGCCGGGCGAGTCGCGGCTCTCAGTCGCTTCATCCCCCGACTAGGCGAGAAGGCACTGCCCCTCTATTACCTGATGTGCAAGAACCCCACGTTCCAATGGGACGTGGAGGCGGATGATGCACTGAAAGTACTCAAAGAAGTGCTACTCGCGGCTCCACTTCTTGCCGCACCAGTTGTCGTCAGATTGATGACAAGTACGCCATGAGGGGGTCCTCGAGGCGTGCGGAAGAGAGGGGTGTGAGACATACGGTATTCCGGGACGGTGAGCACACAAGTTTACCCAGGTTCGAATCCGCCGGCTTTGGACGGATCCTACTCCTGCTAGCAATCCAGTAATACGGCAGAGCCGGAATATGGGTTACAAGGGTTTCGCCTGTGCGAGTTGAGATTGTAGACTATCGAGGTGTGCCCTAAAGGCTCTCCCTAGGACGGCTTATATAGATATCCGGCCTAGGGTTTACAGGAGAGATCTATCCGGCTACGACTAAGAGTTGGTTACAGAGTACATCTTGAACTACAAGTAACATTATGGGCCTAAGTTGGTAAGTCTTCTAGGCCTTCCCGTAGCCGGATTAGACTCCGTCTTTCTCCCTGACTGGGCCACCCGTGAAGCAAAGCTGTAACCCGAAGTGGGCCACCCTGGTCAGTGAGAAATTGTGAGGATACCCGGAAAGTATATCCCCAACAGCAGCCCCCGGAGGCCTCCAAGATGCAAAGTCAGATTTATCATCATCTAGCTTGATCTTTGGCTTGCAGAATCTTGAAGGGTTCCTGAAACTTCACAACAAAAAATACGATTCGGGTCTTAAAAAATAAGTCGGACCTATCAACAGGTTACTCAGATTTTCCAAATTGATTTCAAACTAAGCCGGAACTTGGTCTCTAACGCCATCTGACACAAGTCATGGTCAAGTCACGTCATCTGACAGGCATTCCATCAGCACGACCATTGGTGGGTCCGCGTTCGCAGAATCGAGGCGCCCTTTCAATGCGTGCGTGGAGATCGAGGCGACGTAATCATCGCGTGGGTCCTTCCTAGTTCCTTCCATGACGCGTGGCGGTTACACTGTAGCATTTGCACGAATCTTGGCACAGTTAGGTGGATATAAGGGGTTAGGATTTTTCTCCTTCTCCTTTCACCAGTCCTTTGCCTTTTCCTCTCCTCCCAATCTCCCTGCGCGCACAGAGCTCCCCCATTCCTCCCCCAAAGAACTCCCAGCGCCGCCCATTCTAGGTCAACTACGCGACGAAGAAATGGCTTCATCTTCCTCTTCTGGCTTGGCGGCAGCGGCGGCGGCGGCAACGGAAGCGGTGGTGGAGAAAGAGAGCTTTCGTGGGCTCTGGATTCCCTGCGCGCTCAACGACGAGGGTCTCAAGAACGTGGAGAAGGAAGGGCTCCTCCGTGCCGGCGACTGGCGGAGCGGCTTCGAAGAAACCATCCCCAACCCGCGCACCGGCGAGCAGGTCCACTTCGGCACCCACCTCAACAGTGTTTTGTCGTTTCCTCCCTCGGATTTCTTTTCCAAGGTGATTGATCATTACGGAGTTCAACTCCATCATCTTCCTCCTAACTCTCTCTTAGAGATGAGCGCTTACGCTTCTTTGTGGGCTTTCTCGGCATTAGGCCGAGTTTGACTCTTTTCCGGTACTATTTTCATGTCCGGAGAAACTCTATTACTGCCGGTGTTCCTTACATCACCGGTACTATTAGCTTTTCGCTTAGACGCGAGCGCGTGTACCCCAAAATCTTAGCTAGTAACTCGGTCAAACAATGGCCATCAACATTTTTCTATCATAGGGATATTCCGGCTCCCGACAAAGCTACTACTTTGCCGACATTTGTTGACAGAGCTGCCATGGCCCAACCGTCCTGGGACGAGGCCGCTCCGGCTCTCATCGACGATCTGATCCTCGCTAAGAGGCGGATCAAATACTTGATCAAACACAAGGGACTAAAGGGATCCGAGTTAGTCCAATGCTGGGTCTCACGCCAGATCCAGCCCCTTCAGTACCACGGGGATCGACTGATGCACTCCATCACGTCATCCAAGGAAGACTCCCTCCGCATCAGCCCCAAATCCTACACCACTCAGGGCTACATAAGCCAGATCAAGTGGCTGATCAGGGAGCGGATTGAGAGGAGGATCCCGGAGATTTCTCTAGATATGCACACGGCGGAAAGCCCCGTAGTGCCGGTAAGCTTCTATCAGTACACCTTTTTATGTGTTTCAATCTTTGAGTTACACTGTAATGCTGGTATCTTTTCTTATTTTCAGCTTGCTGACCTCCCCGAGTCGAAATTTGCTCCGCTCGAAGGATATCGTCCTGAGTTTTCTCAGGAGACAGAAGTGGTGCCATTGCCGGATGCTGCGCTCAAGAAGCGCAAAGCTTCGACAGTGGCCGTTGCCACAAAGAAGGTGCCCGTTGTGAAGAGGTATCTTTTAATCACAACTGCCGCCTTTGTACTTTACTCGGAATTCTTTCCGAGATGTAATGTTTCCGACTTTACTACATTCTCAGAGCAAAAGCGCTTCTCAAGGGCAAGGGGAAAGGGATTTCTTCGAAGCCCTTGCGACAGATGAAGCTTACCATAGCTTCTCCTGCCGTGGCTCCTCCGACTCCTGCCCCTCAGCCTTTCGCAACGCCGGTGATAATTCCTTCTCCGGCTGTCGCAGAAGATCCGGCTCCTTCCATGGAGCCTGTGATCCTTGAATCGCAAACTGACGTCACCATGGGTGAGTAAGATCTAGATAAGGGTGAACCCTCTTTGGGTAATGATCCCTCGGCAGAAACCTTCGTCGAAAACCTCATCAGCAATCCGGGACTTGCCAAGTTTGGCCTGTCTAGGAAATCTGCTAAAGAAATCCAGCGGCTCGCCAGGTAATGCCTGGAGAAAATTACTTTATCTGCCGAAGAAGAAGCACAAGAAGCAGAGGACGTCATGCACTCCAATCTTCTTGAACAAGTGCTTCTTTGCAACGAGAGGATCAGGTCCGGGTAGCTTCCAACTGCTCCTGTGACCTCTCCGACTCTCGCTGAGAAGGTTGCCATTGAGGTGAACGCGAGTTTGGATAAACTCACTCACGAACAATATGTAAGTCGGAATTCCAACTCCTATTTTTCCTTTATTTCATATCATATCCTCTAGCCCCCAAGCATGAAGTAGGATAAATAATCTGGGTTTATGCTTCATTAGGATGCCAAAGAATGAACTAGTGTAGCCCCCAAGGCTCGTGCTAATATTAGCAAAAATATTAGCCTGAGTCTTTAGTAGCTTTCTGACTTTGGGTATTCTGACTTACAGAAAGTATATTCCTATAACCATGATTTATTGAAGAATTTCTGTGATAAGCGGAGAGAGATCAAGGCTCTCCGACTTAAAAATGTTGAACTTAAAGTTGCCAAGGATGAAGCCGAAGGTAAACATTCCGAGACTCAAACCTTGTCTTTGTTTTTTCAATGTCGAATTTTTCTGAACTATTGTTCTTTTTGACTTACAACGCTCGTGAAACCATCCTGCGCCATGATCGAAGAGGCCGAGAACCTCAAGACCTTGGTGGTGGAGAACAAGGAGCTTCGCCAAGAGCTGGATAAGCTCAAGGTGGATCATGAAAAGAGCATAGCTCAAGTCCTTGAATCCTCCTCCATGGCTACTGAAGAGCGTGATCGAAGCTCGCTGCTCAAGATAAAACAATCTCGGACCTCAAGAATGAACTTAGCAGAGAGAGGGACCTTTCCTAGGTGCTCAGGGCTGAACTCCAGAGTCTCCGGGAAGAGAAGACCAAAATTGACGACGTCATTTTCGGTACGTTCCATCTGTCTGACTTGTCTTTTTCTACGACTTCTATCAATGTCGGATTTTTCTTAACTATTTTTGTGTATAGGTCCTCTGAACTTGACGGACTCTTCTTCCACCGAGCCCCGCACCCACCGGCTTACCCAAGTCGGTGACCTGCTTCATGACTTCTGCCAATCCCTTCAGGACATCGACGAAGCTCTCAAGATTCCGGACATGCACAGCATGTCGGATTTTCAGGTGCGGGACAAGGCAAAGGAGATGCCGCAACTTGTTCGGGATTGGACATGTCCTACGCGCAGACTGCGGCGCAGAACGCTCTCACCATGGTCATGAGCCACCATGGAAACATGGAAATATGGCAAGTGACCAGAGGGTACTACAGAGTAGATGAAGACGGCCAGGAGCAGGACCTTCAAGCCATCATGCACTCCTGCGCCGGATATGGGTGTCACGTAGCTGACCTGACCAGCTACGAGACCCCTTACTTCATCCGTATGGATACTCCGCCTCCTCCTTCAGAAGAATCAGTAGAAGTTTCTGACGATGAACGCACCAACTCGGACGCGGACATCTCGGAACGATACCAAGGCGGCGTCTCCAGCGAGCCGATAGCTCCTTCATCTCCTCCTACATCATAGATTACCAGAAACATTTTGTATTATCTGAAAAAACATGATGCGTTTGCAAATATGAAGTACTATTATTTTGCTAGTGGTAAGCTTTTGATCTATTCAACACTTTTGGCTTTTAAACTTTTTGCGTGCCTGAAATGTTTACATAAGCACTTGTATTTTTTCGCCCATACTTATCGTTTATCTGGCTTTCCGCCTCGTCCCTTTTGTGAGCCGGCTAAACCTTCTGCCGGAAACTTTGCCGAGCAAAGGAGCCCAATTGCTAAACCAGTTTAAACTCGGAAACAAAGCCGGCTTCCAGTACCAACAATTCACTACTCGGAAAATGCCCGCATCCAGCAATCGGACAAATAACCAAAGAAAAGACTAGCATTTTTTTAGAGTTATACCCGAGGGTAGCAGTTTTAGAATCGGAAATCTAAACCAGAACGAGCATGAGCATAAAGTACTTTCAAGCATTCTGGGATATTCGACTATGACATGATCATTCGGAAATAAGATGGTAAAAACTTCTCAGAAAAACTTGAGGCAACCAAAACTTTTATTTATCACAGAACATGTACATATATATGATTACAAAGAAGGATAAACTAAGAATAAAAGGGACGTAGCTGAGCAATATTCCATGGTCTGTCTAACTCATCCGGATTTGTACTGCCTCCGGCTCTCTTTCTCTTCTTAGTAGCAGGTCTTTCTTTGACTGGCCTCATGTCAGTTAAGTAGTACGATCCATTGTGAAATACTCGACTAACTAAAAAGGGCCCTTCCCATACTGGGGAAAGTTTGTGCTTTCTTTGTTGCACAAGCCGGAGAACCAAATCAACTTTATTGAAAGTTCTATTTCGGACTCTCTGGCTATGATACTTGCGTAACTTCTGCTGATAGGCTGTAGATCTCATTTCAGCAACGACGCGAACTTCTTCGACTAAGTCGAGATCATTTTGTCGAGAAATCTCGGCATCCTCTTTGATATACGCGGCCACTCTAGGAGAAGTATGAATCAAATCACTAGGACGAACTGCTTTTGCGCCATAGACCAAGAAGAAAGGTGTGTATCCTGTTGACCTGTTTGGAGTTGTTCGTAAACTCCAAATTACAGAGGGTAGTTCCTCTGCCCAAAACCCGCAGCACGTTGTAGTGGTGCTTCGAGTCTCGGTTTTAGCCCTTGTAGGATTAAACCATTTGCTCTTTTGACTTGTTCGTTAGCCTGTGGATGTGCGACTGACGCAATGTCAAGCTGGATATTTTGCTTGTTGCAGAATTCAGCCAATTGTCCCATAGAGAAGTTACTCCCGTTGTCCGTGATAATGCTATGTGGATAACCATACCGGATTATGACATCCTCGACAAATCTTTTGGCTTTTTCTCCATCACAACTAGTGATAGGTTTAGCCTCAATCCATTTTGTGAATTTATCCACCATCACTAGGAGGTGAGTAAATCCGCTTGGAGCTCATTTAAATGGTCCTACCATATCAAGCCCCAGACCGCAAAGGGCCATGTTATAGGTATTGTTCGAAGCTGATCAGCCGGAACATGAGCTTGCTTGGCGTACTTTTGGAAGCCTTTGCACGTCTTGACTAATCTTTCGGCATCTGCCTAAGCTGTAAGCCAGAAAAATCCGTGTCTAAAAGCTTTTGCCACTAAAGATTTGGCAGTAGCATGGTGACCACACTCGCCTTCGTGGATTTCCCTTAAGATTTCCACTCCTTCTTCCGGAGATACACAACGCTGAAAACCCCCAGAAATACTCTGTTTATGGAGCTCACCTTTAACAATAGTATAGGCTTTTGCTCGTCGGATAATCTGCCGGCTCAAAACCTCGTCTTCGGGTAATTTGCCATCTACCAGATAATCTAGGTAGGGTTGAGTCCAGCTGGGAATTACAGCCAGAACAGCTATCAAAGGTGAGTCGGATTTTGTCGGATATTCCTCATCTACTCCCTTTATTGAGGGAACTTTGAGGTGCTCTAAAAAAGCGCCATCCGGGACCTCTTTCCGCGCAGAACCTATCCGAGATAGTGCATCTGCTTCCTCATTTTCTGCTCAAGGGATGTGTTGAACTTCAAACCCTTCGAACGATTTAGATAAATCATCCACGACAGCTTTATATGCTGCCATGTGTTTATTTGCATTACAAATATCCGACACTTGTTAAGCAAAAAGATCTGAATCTCCATAACACATCAAACGTCGGATGCCAATATCCTTAGCAATCCAGATTCCATGTAGCAGTGCTTCATACTCGGCAATGTTGTTTGTCGCTGTGAAGTGGATCTGCAACACGTATAGAAGTTTATCTCCTTGGGGTGATTTGAGCACCACACTGATACATTGCAAATGTATCTATAATTTTTGATGTTCCATGCTTGGTTTTATCCACTTTCTTGTGTTTTGTTCCAACTTTGGAGTACTTTTCATATGATTTCTTGGACTAACCTATTAACAAGACCCACAGTGCCAGCTGCCTGTTTTCTGCGGTTTTTGGTTCCAGGAAAGTCAAAAAATGAATATTCTCGGAATTGGACGGAACAAAAGCCAAAGTGCCTATTTTTCTGGAAGGGATCAAGTGCCAGAATACGAGACGGAGAAGGGCCAGGGAGCCACCACACCACCTGGCCATGCGGCCAAGCCTGGCCCGCGCCAGGGGGTGGTGTGGCCGCTCCCGGCACCCCCTCGGCCTCTCCTTCCGCCTATAAGTTGCGCTCGGGACGAAAACCCTAGGGACCCGATCAAAAATCCACGAAAGAGTCTGTAGCTACCGTCGTCTCTGTCCCAAGATCGGGAGGGATCTGAAGCTCTTCCTGGCACCCTGCCGAAGAGGGGAATTCACCCTGGAGGCCTTCTTCATCACCATGCAAGCCTCCAGTGTGATGCGTGAGTACTTCATCCTTGGACTACGGATCCATGTAGTAGCTAGATGGCTGGTTTCTCCTCCTTTGTGATTTGAGCACCACACTGATACATTGCAAATGTATCTATAATTTTTGATGTTCCATGCTTGGTTTTATCCACTTTCTTGTGTTTTGTTCCAACTTTGGAGTACTTTTCATATGATTTCTTGGACTAACCTATTAACAAGAGCCATAGTGCCAGCTGCCTGTTTTCTTCTGTTTTTGGTTCCAGGAAAGTCAGAAAATGAATATTCTCGGAATTGGACGGGACAAAAGCCAAAGTGCCTATTTTTCCGGAAGGGATCAAGTGCCAGAATACAAGATGGAGAAGGGCCAGGGAGCCACCACACCACCTGGCCGCGTGGCCAGGCCTGGCCCGCGCTAGGGGGTGGTGTGGCCGCTCCCGGCACCCCCTCGGCCTCTCCTTCCGCCTACAAGTTGCCCTCAGGACAAAAACCCTAGGGACCCGATCAAAAATCCACGAAAGAGTCTGTAGCCGCCGTCTTCTCTGTCCCTAGATCGGGAGGGATCTGAAGCTCTTCCCGGCACCCTGCCAGAGAGGGGAATTCACCCTAGAGGCCTTCTTCATCACCATGCAAGCCTCTGGTATGATGCGTGAGTAGTTCATGCTTGGACTACAGATCCATGTAGTAGCTAGATGACTGGTTTCTCCTCCTTTGTGCTTTCATGTTTAGATCTTGTGAGCTCCGTTCATGATCAAGATCACCTATTTGTAATTCATACATGTTGTGTTTGCGGGGATCCGATGGATATTGAGATGCTATTTCAGATTGATTATTGATTCTATCATGTCTTTGTTATTTGAGATCTTGCATGCTTTCCGTTGTTAGTAGCTATCTTGGCCAAGTAGATGCTAGCAACTCCAAGAGTTAGTATTTATGCTCGATAGTGGGTTCATGCCTCTGGTAATCTGGGGAAGTGACAGAAATTTCTAAGGTACTAGACGTGTTGTTGCTACTAGGGAGAAAACAACAATCCTTTGTTCATAAAACAATCATATTGTTTACTTTACACGTAGTTCGTAAAGCAATAATCTGTTGCTTGCAACTTAATACTGGAGGGGGTTCGGATGATAACTTGAAGGTGGATTATTAGTCATAGATGCAGTTGGATGGCGGTCTATGTATTATGTTGTAATGCCCAATCAAGTCTCAAAGGAGTCAAGATGATTAGTATATGCATGTATTGTTTTCTCGGTGTTTGTCAATCGCCCCGCTGTAATTTGTTCACCCAGCATGTTATCTATCTTAAGGAGAGCCACCTCTAGTGAACTATGGATCCCGGTCCTTTTACGTTACATACAATCTACAATCTTTTACTGCTTTGTGTTTACTTTCTGCAAACTTTTACTTCTTTCCATTCGATACGTTTAATCCTTTGTTTTCCGCAAAACACGGTGAGATTGACAACCTCATCGCAAGTTGGGGACAAAGTTCTGTGGTTGTGTTGTGCAGGTCTCCACGTTGCTACTAGCACCGGTAGTGCGCCCTGCCAAAGCTCAGCTAGTAACACCTTTGGGGTGTTTCCATCCTCCTACTAGTTCGATTAAACCTTGGTCTCATAACTGAGGGAAAACTTGCTGCTGTGCTCATCATACCTTCCTCTTGGGGTTCCCAACGAGCTCTACATTAATCACGAGCCAGCAAAGATTTTTCTTGCGCCGTTGCCGGGGAGTGAAGGACATCTTCACAAGGGGAGTCCCTCATAACCAATCTCTTTACTTTGTTGTTTTTGTTTTGCTTAGTTTTCTTTTTTCTTTGTTTGCTTGTTTTGTTCTTAAAAAAAAACCCAAAAAAAATTAGTTCTACAAGTTTGCTTTCTTATTTCAAAAATACAAAAAAATTAGTTCATTTCTTAAGTTGCCTTTATGACTAGCTCTGCTCCAATCACTATTTCATTATGGATAGGTCACTCTGTTTCCTATTTGGGAACAATATTATGACTGCTAAGGTAATAGATGAACCACCGCCTGCTAGAACCTCCATGGAAGAAGAAATTGCTGAACCTGAAAGCTCATTAGATGAAAAAGAGGTGGAGAGTGATGGACAAAAGGGGGAAGAATGGATCTACCCATGCCTACCTTCTAATGAGAGTAACTCTTTATCCCTTACATTATTTTATTGTCCCCCATGCTTATCAAAGGAGGATGAATGTTATGTTCCCGATGATTCTTTTGAAAATGTTTATAATAAAGCTCTAGTGCTTGTAGATCATGAAAAGCATGCCTTATGTGATAGTTATATTGTTGAGTTTATTCATGAGGCTACTGAAAATTATTATGAGAGAGGAAAATATGGTTGTAGAAGTTTTTATGGTAATGAAACACCTCTCTCTGTGCTGAAAGTTTTGAAGTTACTTTTGTTTTATCTTCCTATGCCTGTCACTTTGTTCTTTGTGCATTTATTTGCATACAAGATTCCTATGCATAGTAAGTGGGTTAGACTTAAATTTTTTTTGAATTTGCTTCTTGATGCTCTCTTTTACTTCAACTCATATTTCCTATAAGAGCATCTTCTCAAATTTTCATGCCTAACTTAGAGGCGTTAAGGAAAAGTACTTGTTGGGAGATAACCCAAGAGTTTTAGATGAGTCTTGGAAGTTATTACCTCTGTAATAACCTCTCCTTATCCTTTTTATTTTCTTTTTGTGCCAAGAGTAACCTCTAATGAGAGAGAAGTAATGATTGGAAAGTTGCTGTCCCGAAACAGATTTTTGTGTTTCACCGTCAAAATTCGTGAGAGAGCTCTGTACGTTTGATTGAGCTGTAATTCTTTTTGATTCTTCCCCAGGTTGTTATCTAACTTTCGTTAGTTCAACACTTTTTTATTTGAGAAACAGAACGTCTTCGAAAAAATTCGTCTTTACCTGCTGGTCTGTTTTGACAGATTTCTACATTTGCTTCTTGTTAGTTCCTTCTTGAGTTCCTTTGGGGAATTGAGCTTTTTGAGGGAAGTGCTACAGTAGCTAGTGTTCTAATGGAAGTTTATTTGGTGTTAGAACTGAACCTTAAGACTTATTTATCTTAAGTGCACTAATGTTGCTAATGAGATTGTGTGAAGTTTTGTATGAAGGAAAATTTTCAGGTGTATGGAAGGAATGAGTAATGAGATGAAGGATGGACTAAAGCTCAAGCTTGGGGATGCCACGCATGTCACCCCAAGAAATATCCAAGAAGTACAAGCGTCAAAGCTTGGGGATGCCCAAGGCATCCCCTTCTTCATGAATAAAAATTCCAGGTTTCTTCCAAACGCTTCATTGTTATTGTTTCATGCACAATTTTGTTTTTCTTGGAGCGTCTTCTTTTTCGTTTTCGTTTTGTTTTTTAGTTTGCTTGTTTGCTTACTTTTCGGAATAAGTTGGTTGGACCCCCTCTTTCATACATTGGTTTGCAAATAGTTTGGTTTGGTTTGGAAAAGAGTAGGAAAGTTCATACTTATGTGGTAAAAAGAGCTCGTTTTTGACTGTGGCCTATGCTTTGTCATGACATGTTTGATATTGTTTTGGCTTTATGCTTAGTATTCTTTTCTGTAGCATGACTTGTTATAAACAATTGAGATTGCTTAATGTGCCTTGGATGAATCATGCGTTGTTTTAGCATATTAAAGCATAGTATAGTGGTATTCTCCTTTGATGCTTTATTTGGGTTGACTTGGCGCATGCTCACACCATGTTATGACTATCTCAAGTCACCATAGCCTTTATGATCCTTTAGTTTTCAACTTGTAGTATCACTTTATTCTTTGATCAATGATGTTTTGTCGCTCTGCATGATTATGGCCATTATTGCTCTCTTAGTTTGTCGCTCCCAGTCTTTTGCTAGCCTCCACAACAAAGTATGAGTTCCACTCATGCATCCAACTCCCTAAACCAAGTTTTTCCAAAGAGTCCACCATACCTACCTACTAGCTTATGCTATTCCAAGTACATTTATTCTTTTGTTTACCTTCCACTTGTTATGAGAAAACTAGTGATTAAAGCTCTCATGAACTTGATGGCAAACTTTACTTTATTGCCTCTAATAAACTTGAACCACTGGGTCCTTCTTTGTTGCGTATATGCTTGCACTTTATAAGTTGAAATTAGCAGAACCATGTTTCATGGGGAACGCTTTCAACATTGCACTTGTACTTTGTACCCCGTTGATATCATGTTCTTTTGCTTACGGATCCCGACAGTGTGAAATAAAAGTGGAACTTGTAAGATCATGGAGTTTGTATGTGTGTTAGAGAAATGCCTGGGTCGCTAGCCTAAGCCATGCCTAATCATGGTGGAAACTTGCAGCATCACCATAATGAGCACTCTATGAAGCATCCTCAATAAAAACCTATGCAAATAGCAAATAAAAAGATCGCTGAGATGCTCATTGTCTGCTTGCCTTGTCATTTTGATTATGGGAAAGCTCCCGTATCATGTGCAAGGGGTACCCCGTTGGCGGTTCTTAATGATACACATATACTTACAATGACAAGAGCTTACTCGTGACTGAAGTTGAGTGGCATGAGGATCGCTCTTCGTAAGTAAGGGGCATGAGATTTCGGTTTATAACGTGTCAAGCATATCCTCTTAGTTGTGTCACTTTAACCTTAATCACCTTCGAGATGCTTATGATAGGGGCAATGAGAGCTGAAAGCTATAAGTACCATAATTTTTGGAAGCTCTTTATGAGACTTGAATCCCTACTTCCTTTTACAAAAGGCCTTTCTTCCACCATTATATTGAGTCTCCATCTTCTATCTTTATGCACCTACTTTGAGAGCATAGTGGTCATTCTTAGTTCTATGTGCATTGTCCCAAGACTAGTTGATTGATGCATAACTTGTTATTGCTTGTTTGAAACTATTGTATCTAGTCACTCTTATGAACTTTGAAGGTGTCCTATGCATTTATATTTGCTACTCTATTGAGGGACAAGCTGAATGCTATTATGCTATGTTTTCTTTATGTGAAACAAACAAACGTCTTGCAAAGCATGTTATTCATGAATCTTTTGTTTGTGCCTTTTCATGTTGCATCATAGTTTCTTTGCTTATTGCTAGAACTTTGTCTTTCATGTTATGATTGAAGTACTATCATCCTAGCTTTGAATGTTTTGCAAATACTTTGATCAAGTCTTTGATGGTGTATGTCACCTCAAAGATTATTTCTTTTTATCACTTACCTACTCAAGGACGAGCAGGAGTTAGGCTTGGGGATGTTGATACATTACAAATGTATCTATAATTTTTGATGATCCATGCTTGGTTTTATCCACTTTCTTGTGTTTTGTTCCAACTTTGGAGTACTTTTCATATGATTTCTTGGACTAACCTATTAACAAGAGCCATAGTGCCAGCTGCCTGTTTTCTTCTGTTTTTGGTTCCAGGAAAGTCAGAAAATGAATATTCTCGGAATTGGACGGGACAAAAGCCAAAGTGCCTATTTTTCCGGAAGGGATCAAGTGCCAGAATACAAGATGGAGAAGGGCCAGGGAGCCACCACACCACCTGGCCGCGTGGCCAGGCCTGGCCCGCGCTAGGGGGTGGTGTGGCCGCTCCCGGCACCCCCTCGGCCTCTCCTTCCGCCTACAAGTTGCCCTCAGGACAAAAACCCTAGGGACCCGATCAAAAATCCACGAAAGAGTCTGTAGCCGCCGTCTTCTCTGTCCCTAGATCGGGAGGGATCTGAAGCTCTTCCCGGCACCCTGCCAGAGAGGGGAATTCACCCTAGAGGCCTTCTTCATCACCATGCAAGCCTCTGGTATGATGCGTGAGTAGTTCATGCTTGGACTACAGATCCATGTAGTAGCTAGATGACTGGTTTCTCCTCCTTTGTGCTTTCATGTTTAGATCTTGTGAGCTCCGTTCATGATCAAGATCACCTATTTGTAATTCATACATGTTGTGTTTGCGGGGATCCGATGGATATTGAGATGCTATTTCAGATTGATTATTGATTCTATCATGTCTTTGTTATTTGAGATCTTGCATGCTTTCCGTTGTTAGTAGCTATCTTGGCTAAGTAGATGCTAGCAACTCCAAGAGTTAGTATTTATGCTCGATTGTGGGTTCATGCCTCTGGTAATCTGGGGAAGTGACAGAAATCTCTAAGGTACTAGATGTGTTGTTGCTACTAGGGAGAAAACAACAATCCTTTGTTCATAGAACAATCGTATTGTTTACTTTACACGCAGTTCGTAAAGCAATAATATGTTGCTTGCAACTTAATACTGGAGGGGGTTCAGATGATAACCTGAAGGTGGATTATTAGTCATAGATGCAGTTGGCTGGCGGTCTATGTATTATGTTGTAATGCCCAATCAAGTCTCAAAGGAGTCAAGATGATTCGTATATGCATGTATTGCTTTCTCGGTGTTTGTCAATTGCCCCGCTGTAATTTGTTCACCCAGCATGTTATCTATCTTAAGGAGAGCCACCTCTAGTGAACTATGGATCCCGGTCCTTTTACTTTACATACAATCTACAATCTTTTACTGCTTTGTGTTTACTTTCTACAAACTTTTACTTCTTTCCATTTGATACGTTTAATCCTTTGTTTTCCGCAAAACAAGGTGAGATTGACAACCTCATCACAAGTTGGGGACAAAGTTCTATGGTTGTGTTGTGCAGGTCTCCACGTTGCTACTAGCACCAGTAGTGTGCCCTGCCAAAGCTCATCTAGTAACACCTTTGGGGTGTTTACTTGATCCTTCTAGTTCGATTAAACCTTGGTCTCATAACTGAGGGAAAACTTGCTGTTGTGCTCATCATACCTTCCTCTTGGGGTTCCCAACGAGCTCTACATTAATCACGAGCCAGCACACGCCAGCCCCCGAGCCCTCACGAGCCTTAGACCCATCGAAGAAAAGGGTCCAATATTCTGACTCAGGGAGGATCATGTTCTCCTTCGTCTCTGTCCAATCAGCGACAAAGTTAGCAAGGATCTAGGATTTGATTGCTGTCCGAGGTTTATACTCAATGTCAAAAGCTGAAGGCTATATTCCCCATTTGGCGACGCGTCATGTGGCGTCACTGTTGTTGATTATATCTCTCATGGGAGCTGTGCTCACCATGGTAATTGGATGCTCCTGAAAGTAGTGTCGTAACTTACGGGATGCTAGGAAAACACCGTAAGCCAATTTTTGATAGTGCGGATACCGCTATTTTGATTCTGCCAGGACCTCACTGACAAAGTAAGTCGGACGCTGCACCAGGTGTTCCTTATTTTCCTCTGGTCTCTCCACCACCATGACGATACTAACGACCTTATTTGTCGCAGCAAGATAGAGCAACATCGGTTCCTTAGGTTTCGGCGCTGCAAGGATAGGAGCAGATGAGAGTACTTTCTTCAGGTCTTGTAGTGCAGCTTCAGCTTCGTCAGTCCAAACAAAATCCTTGGTCTTTTTCAGGAGTTTGTATAATGGTGCGGCTCTTTCACCAAGTTGGCTTACAAATCGACTGACCGCGGCGATGCAACTAGTTAACCTTTGTACGTCCTTCAGGCGAGTTGGCCTGGAAATATTGAGTATAGCCTTGATTTAGTCCAGGTTAACTTCTATGCCTCTTTGAGACACGGTGAAACCTAACAATTTCCTGGCTGGTATTCCAAAGAAGCATTTCTTCGGGTTAAGCATGATGTTGTATTTTCGTAGATTAGCAAATGTTTCCTCCAAGTCGGAAATCAGTGTTTCCTTCTTTTTGGACATTACCGCGATATCATCCACGTATGCATGTACATTGTGTCCGAGTTGATCATGGAGGCAAGTTGCATCGTGCGCTGCTACGTAGCTCCTGCGTTCTTCAGCCCAAAAGGCATCATAACAAAACAGAAGGTTCTGAAAGGGGTTATGAATGAAGTTTTGACTTTGTCAGATTCCTTCATCCGGATTTGGTGATAGCCGGAATATGCGTCGAGAAAACAGAGGAGTTCCGAGCTTGCTGTAGAATCGATAACTTGATCAATTCTAGGAAGGGCGAACGGATCTTTTGGACAAGCCTTGTTCAAGGCAGTATAATAAACACACATCCTTAAATCAGTGGTGTCCTTTTTAGGGAGGTCGCCCTCTTCGCGCCTTCCGCGTTCGCCGCATCTCCAGCAGGTTTCCTCTTCTTGGGGAGGTCGCCCTCTCCCATGGTGGCGACTAGCGGAATCTTCGCCATTGAAGGACGGCCAATCTTCTTGGCCCCAGACTTGCCAGAATTTCCACAGTCAGCACAATGACAATATAAAAGCGAGACACGACTCGGAATGGAAAAGCCGATACTTACTTAGCAACTGGAAGAATGCGCAGCCCGATGCTGATGTGGGCGGGCTTGTCTAGCTCTGGGCCCAGCTTGCGCGTGAGACCCCTTTCAAAGACATCTGAAGCCCATGACACCGCAAGCTTCCTTGATGATGAAGCCGCAGTCGCCAGAATTTCTGGCTCCGGAGACGCGACCGCCCTTGAAGGTTGCGGCGATCTCGATGCCGCGGCCTCAGCCGCCTCCTGGCTTGGGTCCCTCGAAGCTTCAGGCGCGATCACCACCAGAGGGACTTCTACCGTCGCCTCGGTGTCCTCATCCCCCAATCCCTCCACTGGAATCGCATCCTCGGGGATCTTGGGAGAAGAATCGGGGGCATCCTCGTCATCAGAGTCATCGTCAGACTCAAACACCACCGCCGACTTTGACGGTGACGCTAACCTCTTCGTCGATGACTTTGGTCTACGCGCGGGTTTCACCGGCGTGGCTGTGCGCCGAGACGTGTGCTCCTGCACGACCTCGTCGCCCCCTTCACGTTCGTCGAGACTACGACTCGCCTCAAACTTGCGCTGCTTCTACATGCAGGTCTTGTGAGCCGCTGGCGCCGGGGGAGGAACCTCCTCCTCCTTGTCGCTCTCAGAGGAATCTCCCTGGGAAACTTCGTCGAGTTCTTGGGGGACTTCCTCGTTGAGCGGAGGGAGCCAACCTTCCAGTACATGGAACAACTGAGAATGACCACCAATGAGTATCGAACAAAACAACTACATGTTATGTTGCAGATATGGTGACTAGGAGGAAAACTTACTGTGGGGGGGTCGTTCTTCATGGGAGTATATGGGGCGAGCCCGACCGATACGGTGGTGAACTCCACGCCAGTGATCTTCTTCAGGGCGGCCTTGTAATCCTCGGTCTCCCACGACTCTTTGCTGGTTCGGGAGGGATCGTGTTTCCCGCTATACTCATACATCCAATGTGGCCGAGCTGCTAGCGGAACCAGATGCCGCCCGAGCCAGTAGTTGTAGAGGTTGATCGAAGTCAACCCCTAGTCCTTCAACCTTTGGATCTGGTCCATCATCTCCGCGACGGCCATCTTCTGGTCTTCAGGGAGCTTCTTCGGCGCCAGCCGGCGAGGCTCGCTCCTTTCGGCGACGAACTCGGGGAGTGCCACCTCGCTAGAGGGAGTGGATTCCTTCACATAGAACCAGCTCTTCTTCCACTCGCTCGCAGCTTTCTTCAGCAGAAGGAGCTTGAAGAAGTTGTCCTTCGGCTTCAATTGGAACGTGATGCCGCCGGCCGCCAGTATCAAGCCGCTAGACGCCTCGCGCCCGATGCGGCCGTGGAAGAGCTCCAGCCACAGCAGGAAATACGGCCTGTAGCCGAGGTAGCACTCGCAGAAGGAGACGAAGATCGCCAGCTGTTCGATGCTGTGCGGTCCAAGGTCTGACGGCTTGATTGCATAATACGCACAGAAGCACCGGAAGAAGAGCGAGGTGGGAAACCCCAAACCTCTCTCTAGATGGTTGGGGAAACAAATGAATTCGTCGGCTCACGGTTTCGGCTTGGTCTCGGAGGGAGGGGAACTCGCCAGTTCCCCTTACGGAGGAGTCCAGCGTCCTCGAAGGACTTGAGCTGGGCCATGGTGCACTTGGACTTTCCCCATGAACCTTTGGGAGGTGCCATTGGGAAGGATGTGGAGTCGCTCGATGTGGAAGGATCGGATCGAAGGGAGATAGAAATAATGAATGTGAAAGAATGAGGAATGCGGGGAAGGATCTATAGAGCTGATTCACCACTCCCCTTATAGAGGAGAGCTACCCGCCAAATTCGGGGTAGCCGTTATCTGCGGTAATTACGCCGAAGTTACCATTGAAGTATCCAACGGGTAGTTTGACCAGGTTGATGGTCCAACTCCTCCATTCCACTCATCGGCAACTAGCCCTGTCCACTCGTTGAAGCGGTGACTTGGAAGCTGTGACATTCGCCGGAGCAGCGATTGGGAGCCTGGGAAAATTTCCCTGGTTTCAGTGGAGTCCACCGCCGATTCGACTGGGCGTCCAAATTGGACTCGCCTACTCCGACTGCCAACTGACCACCTGCATCCGATTCAACGGTGGCCTCGGGGACTACTGATGGGGACATGCCAAGTGGGGTATACCCAGTAGGACGTTCCAATGGGCCAAAAGGTCTCACGAGTTGGTCTGCGTGACGGCGACTGGAATGCGACTAAGACAAAGGCCCAGTGACTGGTGACTGGAGGCCCAGGAGCATACCTGAAGCCTAGTTGGATTAGGTCAAAGCCTCTGAATCCATATCTTGTTTGGTTGTGGCTTGTAAAACCCTAGTGAGGTGCCTCATATGGAAACCTCCCTAGGGTACCCTTAGGACTGACGTTCCATCATACACCCCTTCAAGCGACTCGCTGCTTAGACGCCGATCTCGCCATCCCTGTAACTTGCTCTCCAATAATCTAATCTAGAAGCAATAGGTCTTTACCCTCCGAGGGGCCAAACCTGAGTAAACCCATGTGCATCCGCCCCCATCTCGCACCGCAGATGGCCGCCAGCTCTCGCCCCTGATTCAATCAATCGTTGCCTGCCGCAGCGACTGCCGTGACCATTTCCACGACACTATGGAAGAAGAAATTGCTGAAACTGGAAGCTCATTGGATGAAAAAGAGGAGGAGAGTGATGACCAAGAGGAGGAAGAATGGAGCAGCAACCCATGTCTACCTCCCAATAAGAGTAACTTTTTAACTAATACTTTATTTGATAGTCCTCCATGCTTACCAAAGGAGGATGAGTGTGATATTTATATTGTTAAGTTTGTTCATGATGCTACTGAAAATCATTATGAGAAAGGAAAACATGGTTGTTGGAATTCTCATGTTACTAAAACACCTCTCTTTATATTGAAAGTTCCAAAGCTGCTCTTGTTTTATCTACCCATTCTTGTTACTATGTGCTTCTTTGATTTATTTTCTTACAAGATTCCTATGCATAGGAAGTGGGTTAGACTTAAATGTGTATCATATTTGCTCCTTGATTCTCTCTTTCGCTTCAATTCATATTTCGTATGTGAGCATCATTGAAATTATCATGTCCATCTTAATGGCTATAAAGAAAGAGCTTTTTGGGAGGCAACCCAATATATTTTTGATTTCAGTTTATTTTTGTTTATTTGAGTCTTGGAAGTTATTGCTTAAGTAATAACCTCTCCTTATCCTTTTTGTGTGGTTTTTGTGCCAAGAGTAACCTCTAATGAGAGAGAAGTAAAATTTGGGAAAGTTGCTATCCCGAAACAGATTTTTGTGCTTCGTTGTGAAAATTCGTGAAAAATCTGAGTACATCGGATTGAGCTGTAATTTTTTGTGCTTCTGCCCCACGTTGTTATATAACGTTCGTTAGTTCAACACTTTTCGATTTGAGCAACATAAAGTCTTCAAAAAATCAGTTTTTACCTGCTGGTCTGTCTTGACAGATTTCTGCCATTATTTATATTTGCCTCTTAATCTCTCTCTTTGAGTTCTCTCTAATCATTTGAACTTTTAAAAGGAATTGCTACAGTAGCTTGTGTTTTAATGGAACTTTTAGTTGTGTTGAAACTGAACCTAAAGACTTATTATCTTGAGTACACTAATGTTGCTAATAAAGATCGTGTGAAGTTTTGTATGAAGGAAATTTTGAAGTGTAGGGAAGAGTAATGTGATAAGATGAAGGTGGACAAAAGCTCAAGCTTGGGGATGCCACCCGTGCCACCCCAAGAAATATTCAAGAAGTACAAGCGTCAAAGCTTGGGGATGCCGAAGGCATCCCCTTCTTCATCAATAAAAATCTCAGGTTTCTTCCAAACACTTCATTTTTATTGTTTCATGCACAATTGTGTTGATTCTTGGAGCGTCTTCATTTTCGTTTTTTAGGTTTCATTTGCTTGGTTTGTTTAAATAAGTTGGTTGGACCCCCGCATTCATACATATTTTCAAATAGGTTGATTTGGATTGAAAAAGAGTAGAAAAGTTCATGCTTATAAGTTGTATAAAAGGAGCTTGTTTTTTATTGTGACTTAGACTTTATCATGTCATGCTTGATATTGTTTTGGACTTTATGCTTAGTGATTATTGTTATAGCATGACTTGTTACAAACAATTGAGATTTCTTAATGTGCCTTAAAAGAATCATGCGGTTGTTTTAGCATATAAAACCATAATATTGTGGTATTCTCCTTTAATGATTTATTTGGGTTGACTTGGCGCATGCCCACACCATTTTAAGACTACACCAAGTCACCATAGCCTCTATGATCATTTAGTTTTTGTCTTGTAATATTAATTTATGCTTTAATTAATAATGTTTGTCGCTTTGCATGATTATGCCCATTATTGCTCACTTAGTTGGTCGCTCCTAGTCTTTTGCTAGCCTCCATATCAAGTATGAGTTCCACTCATGCATCCAACTCCAAATAAAACCAATTTATTCCAAAGAGTCCACCATACCTACCTATTAGCATTTGCTATTCCAAGTATATTCATGTTTTTATCTACCTTCCGAATTAAACTTGTTATGTGAAAATTAGTGATTAAAGCTCTCACGAACTTGATAGCACACTTTACTTTTATTGCAATTAATAAACTTGAATCAATGTTCCCATCTATGTTGCGTATATGCTTGCATTTTGTAAGTTGTGAATTAGTAGAACCATGTTATCATTGGGAACGCTTTCAACATTGTACTTTATTTAGTTGATATCATGTTCTTTTGCTTATGGATCCCGACGGTGTGAAATAAAAGGCGAGCTTGTAAGCTCATGGAGTTTGTATACGTGTAAGACAAACGCCTGGGCGGTGATAACCCACAAGTATAGGGGATCGTGTGTAGCCTTTTCGATAAGTAAGAGTGTCGAACCCAACGAGGAGCTAAATGTAGGATAAATATTCTCTCAAGTTCTATCAACCACTGATACAACTCTACGCATACTAAACGTTTGCATTATCTAGGAAATAAAACTAGAGCAACAATACGAGTAATAGAGATAGCTTTGCATGATAATAAATAACAAGAAAGTAAAGCTAGTTGTTGCAGAAATAAAATACACTAAACTAACAGAACCATGAGTGTGGAATAGTGGTGGTAATTGTGGTGGCTTTGTCCAAGTTTAAATAGCAAATAGATCGGGTTCATTGTCTTCGATGCAGTTTTCTATGTGGGAGACGCTAAATATACATGCGCTTCACTACTTGGAATTACATGTACTATATGATTGGATTGTTAGCAAACATCCGTAAGTACTAATCAATGCATTAAGCTTTCCGCAACCATAGCCTTAAGTTTAATGGTCCTCTTACTCCCATACGTGCAACATTCCGGTTCGCGTCCTTAGGTTTTTGTCAGTCCGGCAGAACTTCCCCCTTCCTCTTACACATACTATAAACCCTATGATGTTTAATCCATGTGAGCACAAATATAATAGACACCAAAGGACTGTACCATATCAACTCTAATGAACCAAAGACGTTCAACCATTCAATCTAACAATAAAGAAACTACGCAAACATGACATAGATCATAGGATTATAACTTATAGCATCAAACACCATGTTTACATAGGACGGCACATAGGTTTGTGGGAGGATGAACCACTGCATACTAGGAGGATTAGGTGATAGAGATGGCGGTGAAGATGGTGAAGAGGGCGGTGGCGGCGCGGGGGACTCCTTCCCCACCGCCGGTGTCATGGGGGAGCACCGCCCCTTAGCCCCTTCCTTCATGACTTCTTGGGAGCCCTCCCCATGGAGATGGGATCCATGGGTGAGGCAAAAACGTGGCTTTGGTGGCTGCAAATTCGTGGGTGGAGATGCCCTAGGCGAATTAGGTTTCCTCCCTTTATATAACTTCTCGGATTCCCGTCGCCCCATCTTGGGCTGCTGTAAATCGGGTCTAAAAGACTCGTATAGACTTGGAATCATCTAAATTTTATGTCCAGAACGTTTGTCGGAAAATTTACAACAACTTTGTAGGTAAAGAGTTTTCCGTTTGGCGCCGTCTTCGATACGCAACATGACCATCTTCAAAAAGAGTTCTGAGACAGATTTCTGGAAAAATCCCAATTTGACTCCAACAAGGTTTCCACTTGTATTCTTGGTAATTCCTACACATCAAAGTGTAAAAGAAAAACATTGTGCACTTTTGCAACTATTAGTAGGTTAGTCCAAATAAATCATAAACTCTATACAAAAAGGAGTGTCAAAAGCATATTATTTGCATAAAACCATCAAAAATTATAGATACGTTATGGACGTATCAACATCCCCAAGCTTAGTTCCTGCTCGTCCTCAAGTAGGTAAACGATCAAAACAATATAATTTTTGATGTGACATGCAGGCAACACAATCTTGATCACTATTATTGTAAAAGCATTGATAGCTGGGATTAAGGTACTCTAAACAGGAATCATGAAAGATAGAGTTCTAACAATAAGACATAGCAACTATGTTGTAAAATGAAAAGGCACAAACAAAAGATTCATGAATAACAATGCATTGCAAGACGTTTGTTTTTTTCACATAAAGAAAACATAATGAGAATGGTATTCAGCTTGTCCCTCATAGAGTAGTGTAGCACCCCCGGTAAAACCACTACTAGAAAATCGCTTGGTGTTTCTATTTTGTGCATCATCATGGCTGCATGCTCATGTCATCATGCCCCATTTCATTTGAGCATCGTCATGTCATCATGCATATTTAACCTTAAAACTATTTTCTAAGACCTAGTTTTATTTTCTAAAATATCCCTGTCTTTATTTCAAATCAAAACCCCGATCCATTTCGAAACTTTAGTTTGTCTAAAAACTATCTGCAAAAGTCTTCTAAAAATAAAAGAAATAAATCAAATGTTTTTCCAGGCGAGGCCGCCACGGCCAAGCCCAAAGGCCCAGCTGGAAGCAGCCTACCACCCCGGTTAAATCCTGACCCTAGATCTCTCTAGTACCAAACCCTAATCCTAAATGCCTACCTAAATCTAATCCAGTCCTACCCTAGACCCTACATGCCCCCGCCACCACACGCTCCACACCTCACCACGGCCACACCCGCACTCGACCGCACGCGACCAGCACACCACACGTGAGCCGCACACCCTGCCCCGCATCTGGCAAACACGCCAACCCCACCCCGCTCCTCACCCGGCCTCACCCATGCATCGGGATCCCCCGCTCCCCCCCGTGTCGTTTCCCTCGCCAGAAGCCCCGCTCACCGCCACTGCTTGCTCCTCTTCCTCCAGCCTCGCCTGCTCAACCGCCCTGTGCCCCGTCCGCTTGCGGCTCGCGCATCCCCGGCTTACCAGCCCCCCAAGCCAGAGCTCCTCCCTGAAGTGCCTTTATTCCTGCCGCCGCCGTCGCCATGGAGGTTCCCAGCAGTGTCACCTTTGCCTGGGCTCCGCCGCCCTCTCCGGTCGACGTCGTTGCCTCGCCTCCTCTCACCATGTCTTCAACCTCCACAGCAACCACCCTGAGCACTGCCTCGCTCCACCGGCCGCACCCCGCATGTCCTCCTCGCCCCGCTCCGGCGTACCCTAGCGCCCCTCGTCACCGCTCGAGCTCGCCAAGCTCCACCGTCCGCGTGACGCCGTCGTCCCCGCCCGCTTCCCTGGAGCTCGTTGCCTCCCTCTGCAGGTGCCGCCCTGCTCTAGCCCGTAGCCGTGTTCCCCGGTGCGTCCTCATCCTGCTTCCGCGTCGCCCCTGGCCTTGCACCTCCCCTGCAGAAGCTCCTCCTCCGACGCTCGTCCTCTATGCCCGCAGCTTCGCCCTCCTTCGTGGCAGCAGCTCGTCCCAAGGTCCTCTGCTTGACCCAGCATTGTAGCTTGTCGAGTTGTACCCGTCCAGCACGTCATACGGCGGAAGCACTACCCCGCATAGGTTGGAGTCGTGCCACTGCAACCACGGCAAGATCAAGCCCTCCGCCAAGTTGTCATGAACCCTTAGGCTACGTGACCAAAGATGTGGAGCCTCATGACAACCACCGACAAGATGTTCGCGACAAACATGACGTGACCCGAAGCCGCGCGACATCGTCTGGTACTGCCGATGGAACCTTGTGTGGCCACTTGAAGATTGTACCGGGACATCGACCACGTGAAGTTCTTCCCCGCGGAATGCCACGATCTTCTTCATGGATCACCAAGATCTCCTTCACGGCTCTGAAGGCCGTTGCCTCGAAGACCGGCCTCGAACCCCTCCGAACCCCAAGATCTTCGACCCCTAATGTGATCCATTTTCCGAGACTCCTATTTTTATAATGTATGTTATACAATTGTTGCATTTAAATTTTTCATGATTGCACATATATTTTTTCATTCGGGGTATTTTATCGACTTATCTAATAATTAAATATGGAGACCATATGCGGGCTTTTCTAGTCTCATATTAGCTCCATTTAAATTTCTGTAGCGAACCGATGCCATTTTTTGCCTTGTTAATCCAACATTTAAATTGTGGGGTAGCTAAATAACTTGAACCTTATATTAATTGTTGGGACCTCGGTTCCGCTTAATATTGCCTAATTGCATTGCATCTTTGCCATGTCATGCATCATATCATAAACATGCCGATTCTTCTGTCGTAGTATTAAATAGTGCATTCGGTGTTTCTTTTAGTATTTTATTCTTTGCGAATTAGGCCGTTGAGTGGATGCGAGTATCGACAAGTTCTTCGGATATGAACCTTCAGCAGTGTTTCCCAGGCGAGCATTCTCCCCCTTTCTACCTATTTTACTTTTATAGTCTTTATTTTCCTCCTGTTGATCTATTGCTATCCGTGTTGCGATGCTTTAGTTTTCCGTGCACCATTTATACTCCTTGCAGCCCCTAAATTGCCATGGACTCATCCTATTGCCTATTGTTTGATAGATAGTCGGCCTTGCGAGTCGTAATTGCTTGCTTATGTGTTGCTTCGCGTCGTTGTCGGTCCACCGTTGGCGGCAAGTTGGCACATGATAAATGGTGGAGATGCTTAATGGTGGAGATGATCATGACTTTAAATACAACTTGATTAATTGCTGGGAATAGATATAACTAATGCAGAGGCATCGGTGGGCAATAGCAAATATTTGGTTTTTAATCGCTCACTTGTGTCCATAGGCCCCGAGTACTCGATACCTGTTCCTTGACTATCGCACTATCCTCATGTGGGACCATGAATCTCATTAGTCAGAGCTTGATTCATTTCTTATTTCTTGGGGCCACAAACTAGTTTGGGGCTTTATTACTATTCTGTACTTATGCCATGTCTTACTGCTTTATTTATGATTGCGCGTGGAATGCCTGTACTGTTTAGGAACCCCGTGCCACGTTTTCGCTGTATCGACAAGCCCAGTCACACTTTTGGGTTCCCAGCCATTTATAGCCGTCGCCACACACCCTGGGTCCATCGCGGAAGCGGCCGGCTTCATAGCCGGAAGCTTATTGGGGGTGGCCCCCTGAAATATTTTATGAATCTTGTGATTGCTATGTCGTGAAAGCCTCGTTGGGTTTTTATTTGGTTTTTCCGAGGTTGATCATGCGTGTGTTGCTATTTGTGCACCCCTACAGGGTAAATCTTTCTGAAAACCGTGTCTGCGGTTATGGATGACTTGGAGCACAATATCTCGATCATAGACAAGCATAACTAAAGTACTGCTATAAATTTGACTTAATATGTGACTAGTAATCAGCTTCACTACAATGGAATGGATAATAAAAGTGCCAATAACTGGTGGAACTGGGGTGTATCATGTCATGTTATACCTACCTAGTAAGTATCGCAACTCCCATGGAATGAAATAAAAGTGCCAACAACTGCTGGGTTTGGGATGTCACATTATAATTGTATCTGACTAGTAAGTACTGCAACTACAACTGAATGGTTAACTAAAACTGCCCACTACTTATGCTATTGGGATGACTCGTGATATCTATATCTGACTAGTAAGTGCTGCAACTATAATGGAATGAATAAAACTGCCAACTGTGTGAGTTCCTCGGTTTGACTTCCTCGTTTGGTCTCGAGGGGGAATACCAGGATGGGTATGATTGGTGTTAGTATAAGTTTGGTTCCGAATAGGTCTTTCTTATATCTCTCTAATAGCCGACAGTTTATCGAGTCTCTATAGGTTGTTTAGTGCATGCTTCGCTGCCGCTTCAGTCCACCATACCTATGTAGGCGAGACCCGCTGAATTCTAGCCTCGCCGTGTACTGGCCTCAGTACTGACGCTCCTCTTTTTCCTTTGCCCTTTGTCGGCACCCCTTTTGTTTTAGCAGGTTTGAGACCGACGTCGTTAGCAGGGTTACCCTTCCGGCTTGTCCTGGGCAGGGTTATGGACGCATTGGTTATTCTTCAGGGCTCTTAGCTCAATTTTCTTCTTATCCGTACTTGGATGTTGTATCATTTTCAAGGTGATTTGGATCTTTGTACTATACATCTGTATTCTTGACTCAGTGAGTCGTTGCTGTATATATATCTGTTCTGTGGGTTCCATCGTGGACTATTGTGTAATGATGTTACTTCGTTTTCCACCCACACGAAAGTGCCTGGTGGGCATCCTTGAATCGTTTCTATGCGGGTTTGGCGGGAAGCGCTAAAACTTGCATAGGGCCGATTCGAGGGTGTTACAAGTAGAAAAACATAAAATGCATAGGACACCTTTAAAGTCCATAAGGGTGACTAGATACAAATAGTTTAAGAACAAGCAATATCAAAGTTATGCATGAATCAACAAGTCTTGGGACAATGCACATTAAACTAAGAATGGCCACTATGCTCTCTTAATAGGTGCATAAAGATAGAAGATGGAGACTCAACATAAAAGTAAAAGAAAATCCTTCTTGGAAGGAAGAAGGGATTCAAGTCTCATAAAGAGCTTCCAAAATTATGGTACTTATTAGCTTTCAGCTCTCATTGCCCCTATCATAAGCATCTTTAGGTGATTAAGGTTAAAGTGACACAACTAAGAGGATATGCTTGACAAGTTATAAGTTGAAATCTCATGCCCCTTACTTATGAGTACCGAACCTCATGCTACTCAACTTCAGTCAGAAGTAAGCTCTTGTCATTGTAAGTACATATGTATCATAGAGAACCGCCAACGGGGTACCCCTTGCACATGATACATGAGCTATCCCATAATCAAAATGACAAGGCAAGAAGACAATGAGCATCTCAGCGATCTTTTTTTTTTCTATTTGCAAAGGGTTTTATTGAGGATGCTTCATAGAGTGCTCATTATGGTTATGCTGCAAGTTTCCACCATGATTAGGCATGACTTAGGCTAGCGGCCCAGGCGTTTCTCTAACACACATACAAACTCCATGATCTTACAAGGTCCCCTTTTATTTCACACCGCCGGGATCCATAAGCAAAAGAATCATGATATCAACGGAATATAAGTGTAATGTTGAAAGCGTTCCCCATGATACATGGTTTTGCTAACTTCAACTTATAAAGCGCAAGCATATACGCAACAAAGATGGACACAATGGTTCAAGTTTATTAAGTGCAAGAAAATAAAGTGTACCATCAAGTTCGTGAGAGCTTTGATCACTAATTTTCACATAACAAGTTTAATTCGGAAGGTAGATAAAAGCATGAATATACTTGGAATAGCAAATGCTAATAGGTAGGTATGGTGGACTCTTTGGGATAACTTGGTTTTATTTGGAGTTGGATGCATGAGTGGAACTCATACTTGGTTATGGAGGCTAGCAAAAGACTAGGAGCGACCAACTAAAAGAGCAATAATGGCCATAATCATGCAAAGCGACAAAACATCATTAACTAAAGCATAAAGTGATATTACAAGTCGAAAACTAAAGGATCATAAAGGCTATGGTGACTTGGGATAGTCATAACATGGTGGAGCATGCGCCAAGTCAACCCAAATAAAGCATCAAAGGAGAATACCACAATATTAAGCTTTAATATGCTAAAACAATGCATGATTCGTTCAAGGCACATTAAGCAATCTCAATTGTTTATAACATGTCGTGCTACAGCAAATATCACTAAGCATAAAGTCAAAACAATATCAAGCATGACATGACAAAGCATAGGCCACCGTAAAAAACGAGCTCCTTTTACCACTTAAGCATGCAATTTTCCTACTCTTTTCCAATCCAAACCACACTTATTTGAAAACTAATGTATGAAAGAGGGGGTCCAACAAATTTATTCAAGCAAACTAAGAAAACCAAGAAAACGAAAACAAAAACGAAGACGCTCCAAGAACAACACAACTGTGCATGAAACAATAAAAATGAAGTGTTTGGAAGAAAGCTGAGATTTTTATTGATGAAGAAGGGGATGCCTTGGGCATCCCCAAGATTTGACGCTTGTACTTCTTGGATATTTCTTGGGGTGACACACGTGGCATCCCCAAGCTTGAGCTTTAGTCCATTCTTCATCTCATTACATCACTCTTTCCATACACCTGAAATTTTTCCTTCATACAAAACTTCACACAATCTTTATTACCAACATTAGTGCACTCAAGATAATAAGTCTTTGGGTTCAGTTCCAACACCAATAAAACTTCCATTAAAACACGAGCTACTGTAGCACTTCCCTCAAAAAGCTCAATTCCCCAAAAAGAACCCAAAAAGGAATCAACAAGAAGCAAATGCAAATAATGGCAGAAATATGTCAAAACAGACCAGTAGGTAAAGACCAATTTTTTCGAAGACCTTCTGTTGCTCAAATAGAAAAGTTCTGAACTAACGAAAGTTAGATAACAACCTGGGGCAGAATCACAAAAATTCACAGCTCAAACCGACGTACAGAGATTTTACACGAATTTTACAGCGAAGCACAAAAATCTGTTTCGAGACAGCAACTTTCCCAAGCATTACTGCTCTCTCATTAGAGGTTACTCTTGGCACAAAAAGCAAATAAAAAGGATAAGGAGCAGTTATTACAGAGGTAATAACTTCCAAGACTCATCTAAAACTTTTGGGTTATCTCCCGATAAGTAATTTTCTTTAACGCCTTTAAGTTAGGCATAGGAGCAAGATTCAAGTATTTTCGAATGAATAAGCATTAAGATCAATACCAGAAATATCTTTCTTTTTCAAGGCTTCATGCATTCCTACAAGTTTTTAACTGAAAAGCTTCCATGGAAATATTTGGTTTGGTTTCATAGGCATGAACACAAGTGTTCAAGGTCGACCCCCACTTAACCATTACTCATCTTTCCAATCACTTTCCTTTTTGAAAACGTTTTTAGGTAACAAGTACAACTAATTTTTTTGTAATTCGCGTTCCCTATCCATACTAAGATAGGGAACAACTTAAAACTGAAAGTAAAAACTACTTAGAGATAAATAAACAAGTGCACACAAGAATATTGACCCACACGCTATTGCTCCTCGGCAACGGTACCAAAAAAGGTCTTGATAACCCACAAGTATAGGGGATAGTGTGTAACCTTTTCGATGAGTAAGAGTGTCGACCCTAATGATGAGCTAAAGGTAGGATAAATATTCTCTCAAGTTCTATCGACCACTGATACAACTCTACGCACACTCAACATTTGCATTATCTAGGAAATAAAACTAGAGAAACAATACGAGTAATAGAGTTAACTTTGCATGATAATAAATAACAAGAAAGTAAAGCTAGTTGCTGCAGCAATAAAATACACTAAACCAACAGAACCATGAGTGTGGAATAGTGGTGGTAATTATGGTGGCTTTGTCCAAGTTTAAATAGCGAATAGATCGGGTTCATTGTCTTCGATGTATTTTTCTATGTGGGGGAGGCTAAATATACATGCGCTTCACTACTTGGAATTACATGTACTATATGATTGGATTATTAGCAAACATCCATAAGTACTAATCAATGCATTAAGCTTTCCCCAACCATAGCCTTAAGTTTAATGGTCCTCTTAGTCCCATACGTGCAATATTCCGGTTCGCGTCCTCAGGTTTCTATCACTTCGGCAGAACTTCCCCCTTCCTCTTACACATACTACAAACCCTATGATGTTTAATCCATGCGCTCACAAATATAATGGACACCAAAGGACTATACCATATAAACATACAACTCTAATTAACCAAAGACGTTTAACCATTCAATCTACGAACAAAGAAACTACACAAACATGACATAGATCATAGGATTATAACTTATAGCATCAAACACCATGTTTACATAGGACGGTACAGAGGTGTGTGGGAGGATGAACCACTGCATACTAGGAGGATAAGGTGATGGAGATGGTGGTGAATATGGTGAATATGGTGAAGAGGGCGGCGGGGATGCCGGCGACAGCGCGGGGGACTCCTTCCCCGCCGCCGGTATCATGGGGAGCACCGCCCCTTAGCCCCCTTCCTTCATGGCTTCTTGAGAGCCCTCCCCCATGGAGATGGGATCCATGGGGGAGGCAAAAACGTGGCTTTGGTGACTGCAAATTCGTGGGTGGAGATGCCCTGAGCGAATTAGGTTTCCTCCCTTTATATAGCTTCTCGGATTCCCGTCACCCTATCTTGGGCTGCAGTAAATCGGGTCTAAAAGGCCCGTCCGGACTCGGAGTCAGCTAAATTTTAGGTCCAGAACATTTTTCGCGAAAGTTTCAACAACTTTCTAGTTAAAGAGTTTTCCGTTTGACGTCGTTTTCGACTCGAAATGTGACCATCATCAAAAAGAGTTCTGAGACAGATTTCTAGAAAAATCCCAATTTGACTCCAACAAGGTTTCCACTTGTATTTTTGGTAATTCCTACACATCAAAGTGTAAAACAAAACACTGTGCACTTTTTCAACTATTAGTAGGTTATTCCAAATAAATCATAAACTTTATACAAAAAGGAGTGTCAAAAGCATATTATTTGCATAAAACCATCAAAAAATATAGATACGTTATGGACGTATCAGGCGGCTAGCCTAAGTCATGCCTAATCATGATGCAAACTTGCAGCATAACCATAGTGAGCAATCTGTGAAGCATCCTCAATAAAAACCTATGCAAATAGCAAATAAAAAGATCGCTGAGATGCTCATTGTCTGCTTGCCTTGTCATTTTGATATGGGAAATCTCCTGTATCATGGGGCAAGGGGTACCCCGTTGGCGGTTATCTATGATACACATGTACTTACAATGTCAAGAACTTACACATGACTAAAGTTGAGTAGCATGAGGTTCGGTACTCGTAAGCGAGGGGCATGAGATTTTCAACTTATAACTTGTTAAGCATATCCTCATATTTGTTCACGTTAACCTTAATCACCTAAAGATGCTTATGATAGGGGCAATGAGAGTTGAAAGCTAATAAGTACCATATTTTTTGGAAGCTCTTTATGAGACTTGAATCCCTGCTTCCTCCTATGAAGGGCCTTTCTTTTTACTTTTATGTTGAGACTCCATCTTCTATCTTTATGCACCTATTGAGAGAGCATAGTGGCCATTCTTAGTTTAATGTGCATTGTCCCAGGACTTGTTGATTGATTCATAACCTTGATATTGCTTGTTCTTAAACTATTTGTATCTAGTCACCCTTATGAACTTTGAAGGTGTCCTATGCATTTATGTTTTGCTACACTATGAGGGACAAGCTGAATACCATTCTCATTATGTTTTCTATATGTGAAACAAACAAAAATCTTTCAAAGCATTGTTATTGATGAATCTTTTGTTCTTACCTTTTCATGTTACAACATAGTTGCTATGTCTTATTGTTAGAACTATATCTTTCATGCTATGTTAAAGTATTATGATCCTAGCTATCAATGTTTTACAAATACCTTGATCAAGATTATGATGGTGCATGTCACCTCAAAAATTATTCTTTTTATCACTTACCTACTCGAGGACGAGGAGGAGTTAAGCTTGGGGATGTTGATACGTTGGAAACGTATCTATAATTTTTGATGTTCCATGCTTGTTTTATATCTACTTTCCTATGTTTTGTCCACACTTTGGAGTATTTTTACACATTTTATGGAACTAACCTATTAAGAAGATGCCACAGTTCCAGTTGCTCGTATTCTAATGTTTTTGGTTTTAGAAAAGATAGTAAGGAAATATTCTCGGAATTGGACCGGACAAAAGCCAAAGCCAATAGTTTACCCAAAGCAACACAAAGTCCAGAGGGGAGACGAAGAGGGGAACCAGGGCAGCCACACCCTAGGGTGGCGTGGCCAGCCCTAGGCGCACCGCCACATGGTGTGAGCCCCCTGGTGCTCCACCGACCTTGCTCCTTCGCCTATAAAACCTCCCAGGACGAAAACCCTAAGTACCCGATCAAAAATTCCATAAAAGAGTTTGTAGCCGCCGCCATCTCCATCCCTAGATCGGGAGGGATCTGAAGCTCTTCCCGGCACCCTGCCGGAGGGGAGAGATCACCCTGGAGGCCTTCTTCATCACCATGACTGCCTCCGGTGTGATGCATGAGTAGTTCATCCCTGGACTACGGGTCCATGTAGTAGCTAGATGGTTGGTTCTCCTCCTTTGTGCTACCATGTCTAGATATTGTGGGCTCCGTGATGACCCACAAGTATAGGGGTGTATCGCAGTATTTTCGATAAGTAAGAGTGTCAAACCCAACGAGGAGCAGAAGGTGCTGGCGAGTGGCTAGGAGCGGGAATTCTCTGTAAATACTTAGCAAACGGATTTTTAGGGGTTTTTGATAATGCATATAAATAAAGTACAAGTAAATAAAAGACAATAAGAATAAATGAAGCAAGTGGCCCAATCATTTCTTTAGAAAAGGACAAGCCGGTTGTATTACTTAGGATGACCAAACGTTCTCGAGGACACACGGGAATATCGTCAAGTGCTTTCGCTTCATATAGTTGATTAATCTTCTTTAGTTTGCCAAGTGTTGTGTGGGTGAACCTGTGCTAATGTACCGACCTTCCTAGGACTAATTCATACTTGTGATTATACCCCTTGCAAGCATCCGCAAGTACAAGAAAGTAATTAAGGTAGAAACCTAACCACAACTTTAAACTCTAAGACCCTGACGCCCCTTGTGCAATGGTTTCCTAACGGGGGTTCAGGTTTCTATCACTCTGGCAACCCCTACGATTAGTAGCCAAATACATAATGCATTCCCCTAGGCCCATATAGGTGAAGTGTCATGTAGTCGATGTTCACATGACACCACTAGAAGAAATACACCACAACTTAAATATCAAACCATTGAATCTTTCCCAACACAATTCCACTACTAACAACATGACTTCTCCCATGTCCTCAAGAACAAAACGAACTACTCACAAGACATCATATGGCTCATGATCATAGATGATATAATGATATGTAACAATCTGAACATAAATGATAATTCAATGGTTCGCTCAATAGCATCAACTACAAGGAGTAATCAACACCGGGAAAATTTCCCCTAAGAACTATGCAGTATTCAACCCAATTGTTATAGCGGTATGAAGTGGTGATGATGGTGCTGGTGGAGATGATGCTGGCGATGATGATGATGATGATGATGATGATGATCCCGATGAAGTCCAGCTTGATGGTGGTGTTGATGGTGACGATCTCCCCTGTTGGGGGGATACCCCCGGATAGGGTTACGCCGGGGTATAAAGGCCGAGTTAGCCGAGGTTCGGCAAGGCCAAAGCAGATGCTGGCTGGGTCGCCTCAAGGCAGTCCGGATCACGGGGTAACCCGGATCAGGGGGCGTTCGCCTAACTAAGTCTCAACCGACTTAAGGAGTAAGTCAGAAATGCCTGTTTTACTTGTATGCAGGAAAGGGTGTGGCCGGATCAACTATGATCTGGGTCACGTCTAGCTTCTAGGAGAAGAAAGGAATCTCGCTGGTCAAAAGAAGCCCCGGTACGCACTACCTGAGCGAAGCAAACAAGGGCAGGACCACCGGGGCGTGGCCGACAAGGGTGACGACGCCCATGTCGGCTGACGCGGGCGCCGCAGAGGCTCACGTATCCACAGCATGTGTGACGTGGGGGAAAATCACCTCGGTCGGCTTACTACTTTGGGAGGAGGCATATTCTTAGGAATATGCCTCCACGTATGCCCTAGGCAGAGACCTAGCTCCCTCTATATAAGGAGGGCTAGAGTTTCAGAAGAGGAGGTTTGGCTATTCTGATTGGGGCTAGGGTTTTGAGTGTGATCGGTGTGTGAGAGTAAGAGAGCTCCTTCTTCCTCCTCTCGCCAATACAGCTCTAGGAACACTTGTAATCTTGGAAGCTAAGCAAATACAAACCACCGTGTGAAGAATCACTTCACTATCCCTCCCTGGATTCCCCTAGCGTGTATTAGTCCCCACCTTTAGCCTATCCATGGCATCTTTCGTGACACCACCACGACAGTTGGCGCCCACCGTGGAATCCAGGGGCAACGTAATGCAGGGGCTAGGGTTTACGTAATGCAGGGGCAACGTACCAAAGATGTATGCAAAAATGTTTGCACGACCAAATCGGTCAAAATGTACAAGTGTACGTGGATGATGTGGTTATCAAGACCAAGGAAAGCAAAATGCGCCTTGACGATATCAGGCAAACGTTTGCGAACCTAACAAGGTTCTGGATGAAAATTAACCCGGAAAAATGCACCTTCGGTGTCCCGGCTGGGAAATTGCTCGGTTTTCTTGTTTCCAGCCGAGGTATCGAGGTTAATCCAACCAAAATCCAGGCCATCGAACGAATGGAACTGCCGAAGTGTCTTAACGATGTCCAGAAGTTCACAGGTTGCCTGGCCTCGTTAAGTCGGTTTGTATGTCGGTTTGGAGAAAAGGCATTGCCTCTCTACCAACTCATGAAAAAGTCGGATAAGTTCGTTTGGACACCGCAGGCCAATGAAGCCTTTGCCCACTTGAAGAAGATGTTAGCCACTGCACCAGTGTTAGCCTCACCACTATCAAAGGAGCCAATGTTGCTCTATATAGCCGCAACCAACCGAGTTGTAAGTGTAGTGATAGTGGTGGAGCGCGACGAGGAAGGTAAGTCGGTGCAAAGACCAGTGTATTACTTGAGCGAGGTGTTGTCAGCCTCAAAGCAGAACTATCCACACTATCAAAAGGTGGCATATGGCGTGTACATGGCCACCAAGAAGCTGAAGCACTACTTTGAGGAGCATCCCATCAGGGTCATATGTGAGGCCCCCATATCCGATATAATGAATAACAAGGATGCGAGTGGCAGAATTGCAAAATGGGCAATTGAGCTAGCTCCTTATGCACCGCAATATGACAGAAGAGAAGCCATCAAATCTCAAGCTGTGGCGGACTTTTTCGTGGACTGGGCCGAGGTGCAATATGAACCGCCACTCCCAGATCCGAACTATTGGCGAATGCACTTTGACGGATCAAAAACCAGAACCGGGCTAGGTGTCGGAGTTGTACTTACTTCGCCAAAAAAGGACCAGTTGAAATATGTGCTGTAGATCCATTTCGCGGCATCAAACAATGTCGCTGAGTACGAAGCACTTGTGCACGGTCTCAAGGTGGCAAAAGAGATTGGGATACGTCGGATCATATGCTTTGGCGACTCGGATTTGGTGGTGCAGCAAGTATCGGGACTGTGGGACGCCCACGATCCAAACATGGCACTGTACAGATTTCATGTGCAGAAGATATCTGGTTACTTTGAGGGATGCGAATTTCACCATGTACCCCGGGTGGAAAATGAGGTTGCCGACATGCTGTCGAAGCTCGGGTCAACCCGACAAGCAATTCCACCGGGTGTAGCATTAGAGCACCTCCAGAAACCATCCATCAAGCTATCCCTAGAAACCGACTCAATCTATGTCCTGGAGGACACGGAATCCGGAGCTGTGCCCATGGACATTGACATGGGAAGTGGTGCGCAAAACCCGGGGACTGCCTCGGCAAACCCGGGGACTGCTTCAGCGAACCCGGGGACTGCTTCGCAAGACCCGGGGACTGCTCAGCATGATCCGGTTGAAGTTATGCTGGTGGATCAGATGGAGATTGATGAGGATGTGTTCCCTATGCGAGCAATACCAGCTTGGGCACTACCTATATTTCAATTCCTGAAAGATGGAATGTTACCCACTGAGGAAGTGTTGTCCAGGCAAACACAGAGGAGGGCAAAGGTGTACACGATTATCAATTCCTAACTATACAAAAGAAGTGTGACCAATGTCCTCCATCGATGTGTTGACCCGGAAGAAGGGCTTGACATCCTCCGAGATATACATCAAGGGGAATGCGGGCATCATGCCTCGCCCCGAGCCTTGGTAGCAAGAGCTTTCTGACACGGATTCTACTGGCCAAGTGCCTTAGAGCAAGCAGAAAATCTAGTGAGAAAATGTAACGGTTGTCAGAGATACGCTACCAAGACACATATGCCAATGTCGGAACTCAAGACCATACCAATTACTTGGCCATTTGCCGTATGGTGCTTGGATATGGTCGGCCCGTTCAAACCAGCAAGGGGAAATATGACTCACATTTTGGTAATGGTGGACAAGTTTACGAAGTGGATTGAAGTAAAGCCTATAAGAAAATGTGATGGAGCTAAGGCCGTAACCTTCCTCAAGGATATCATCTTGAGGTACGGTTATCCTCACAGTATCATAACTGATAATGGCAAATTTTGTGGAAGGAGCATTTGCGCGTTTTTGCGGGGATAAGAAGATCCGGCTGGACGTAGCCTCGGTAGCCCACCCCTCATCGAACGGGCAAGTGGAAAGATCCAACGGATTAGTATTATCCGGGATAAAACCCCGGCTCATTGAGCCGCTGCAAAGATCAGCGGGGTGCTGGATAGAAGAACTACAAGCGGTACTATGGAGTTTAAGAAAAACTCCGAATCGATCAACAGGCTATACGCCGTTTTTTCTGGTATATGGGGCAGAAGCTGTATTACCAGCTGACATAGAGCATGATTCGCCTAGGGTCACCCAATACACAGAAGCCGAAGTGCAAGAAGCCCGGCAAAATGATGTTGATCTGCTGGAAGAAGCGAGAGAACTGGCATTGTCCAGATCTGCCATATATCAGCAAAATCTTCGACGCTATCATAGCCGGAAAGTAAGCCCCCGAGTCTTTCGGGAAGGCGATCTGGTGCTCCGGTTGGTACAACGTACTGCTGGCATGCATAAATTATCCCCCCCATGGGAAGGGCCATTCATTGTGAGCAAGGCATTGCACAATGATTCTTATTCTCTTATAGATGCAAAGCCACAGGAAAAAAACAAGGCGGACAGGTCCGGCGAGGAATTTAAGCGTCCATGGAATGTAGCTCTCCTTCGTCCTTTCTACACTTAGCAAAGAAGTGTATGTATCCGAGTCTTCTCATGTGTCGGTATGTATGCCGGCAATGAGCTTATCAATGAAGTGTTGGCACCTCGAGCAGTAACTCGGGGACTGCCTTAATGATATTTGTCGTTTTTTGTGCGTTAGCTGGAATAAGTTGTTCTACTTAACTCGGATTAGTAATGTGTGAGCACCAAGAACCCAACTCTTCGACTTGCTGCTGTCCAACAAGAATTAGCCTCATGGCAAGCAAGAGAACAAGTTTGGAATTGCGTAGCACATGAATAATGACTAAGGAAAAGAATTTATTCGAGCCAACGTTTGCTTTTCGGACTAACCTTGTATTTATTTTCGAGTTATTATGCAGTTTTATTTTTGAGCTAAGTCTAAAAGTTTCCCAGTATTGTTAAGATGATTTTTGAAGCTCGGATTCGTAAGTCGTAAAACCGAATCAAGGTAGACACGAGCCGAGCCAAAAGATTGGATGAACAAGAAAAAGAAACTCGGGGACTATGCCCAAGTTAATCCGGCATAAGAACTTAGTAGCAAAATATCACATGTATATGGGATACAACTCCACCCGGCATACCGGGGATCTGATAAATTTTCAAGTTTTTTCGCTCAAGGAGCAGCAGCAGGAGGAAGTTCGGCATCATCTTCGCCATCTTCGATATCCGAGGCGTCATCTTCTCCATCACCGTCCGAGCCATCTTCATCGTTCTCAGCCTCTTCATCCCCAGCGGCTTCCAGGAAGCTCGGCCCCTCAGCCCATCCATGAATGTGAGCATATTTGATGAGGCTATGGGCGCAAGCCTGGCGCCGAGCTACCCACTCTGGGTCATTGGTCCATCTGGATCCTGTGCACAGGCGTGTCAGGAGGTTAAGGTCGATCTTCTCATACCACGTGAGTATGTGGTGAAGAATGGTATCAGCTGCGGCACGTCTAGCGGACTCTCTCTAGAGGTCGAGCCGGGTCTCGGTTTCCATTAGCTTCTCGACGAGAATTGCGGTGGTCTCCGGAGTATCTTCTTCGGGCCAGAATGTGTTGAAGATGCAAACTGCAATGTCGAGGATGTCCTTTCCATAATTCTTGATAAGCTCCACGCGAGATGACAAGCTGACCAACATGTCCTCCATGTCATAGCGAATCTCTTCACCGTCAGGAGCGGCAGGAGTACCCCTTTCTCGGCAGAAGTCTGCAACTGCTGCGCTCGCAATAGCAGTGTCCTCTGGAAATTTTCCTGGAAACAAGACAAAGGAAGAAGGTAAAGAAAAGTCATATGAAGTAACCCGGAGAAGTAGGTCGGATAAGGGAAGGAACTTACATGATATATGGCTGAGGATCCGGGTCAGCTCCCTGGTGCAGTCATCACGTCTCTTACGAAGCTACTCAAGCTCAGCATTCACCGACCCAAGCTGGATGCCGGACTCCTTGAGTAGATCCTGGTCCTTGGCAATCTGGAGATTGAGGCGCTCGCGCTCTTCTGTGTAATCCTGGCCAACCTTTTGGAGCTCGGATTGGTGCTGGGCCTTCATTTTCAACATCTCAGCCTTGAGCCTGGCGATCTCATCGTCCTTGGTCCGGAGGAGGGCGAACTCATCATCTTTCTTCTTAAGCTCGGCTTGATGCTGCCCTGCTTGTTCGAGAAAATGCAGCATCATATCAGGCACGAGCACACTATCTTCAAGCGATGCTAAAATAGTGTGTTGACCCGGCAGAGCTGAGGTATGAATGTTCGCCGAGACAAGGAGAAAAGGAAATGGAAAGCACTGTAAGGTCGGACAAAAATGACTTACCCTTGATCTGCTCCGGATTCTTCCGCATAATCTTGTTCTCAGCCTCCACCCCAGCTATGGAAACCGAATGACGAGGTTAGTTCGGCAGAGGAAGATGAAGAAAAATGAAGAAGCACCAAGGAAGAAATTTACCCCTTTTCTCGTATTCTGCGAGAAGTGCAGCTTGCTTTGCGCGTAACATCTTGTGGGTATCCAGCAGACGTTGGAATTCAGCACTCCGGCGATTGGTGGTCACCTGAAGGGAGTGCAGAAACATAGATTAGCTTGGTGCATATTTGAAGTGTACAAGATCCAGGCCAAGTGGAACTTAACCCGGCTCTAGGTGTGTGCATATTCGAAGTGTACAAAAATCCGGGCCAAGTGGAACTTAACCCGGCTCTAGGTGTGTGCATCTTCGAAGTGTACAAAAATCCGGGCCAAGTGGAACTTAACCCGGCTCTAGGTGTGTGCATGTTCGAAGTGTACAAAAATCCGGGCCAAGTGGAACTTAACCCGGCTCTAGGTGTGTGCATATTCGAAGTGTACAAAAATCCGGGCCATGTGGAACTTAACCCGGCTCTAGGTGTGTGCATGTTCGAAGTGTACAAAAATCCAGGCCAAGTGGAACTTAACCCGGCTCTAGGTGTGTGGATATTCGAAGTGTACAAGATCCAGGCCAAGTGGAACTTAACCCGGCTCTAGGTGTGTGCATGTTCGAAGTGCACAAGATCCGGGCCAAGTGGAACTTAACCCGGCTCTAGGTGTGTGCATATTCTAAGTTCTGATGGAGCTACATTAGTTTTCTAAAGAGCATCCGGCCGAGTAACAAGTTACTCCCCCGGAGGCTCGGGGACTAATGGTTATTATCTACAGCATGTAAAGGGGAAGCAACGTACCTCCATCATCCGCCCCGCGAGGTTCATTGCCTTAGCGACTGTGTTCATTTGGGCGGAAAACTCGGCGGGGCCAAACTTCTCCGGGAGATCAGCGTCTTGAACTACGTCTTCCTTGTTCCAATTCATGACGAATTCAATCAACATCGGAGGGTACCGCTCGCCGGTGGGCATATGGGGCGCCACGAAGCCCTTCGCGTGCGCCTCTTTCCTCTCAACCAAGGCAAGGGCCGGGCTAGTGTGCAGAACCATCTGCTGTGCATCGGTTGGCTTGGCAGGGGCGTCCTTCGTAGCTGAAGCCTTCTTGGGAAGCATTGATGCGAGGGTACGCTGCCCAGCCTCGACGAATGATGAATTGGTAGCGTCAGGAGCCTTTTTGCCCTTCGCTTGCTGGGAAGAGGAAGTGGTTGCATCAGATTTTCCCTTAGGAGCTGCTCGGGTAGTTCCTCGCTGAGGTTGAGAAGATTCGGACGAGGCGGAGGAGCTTGGCGCTAGTGCTCTGGCTGTTGGACTTGGTGCAGCTGCTGATTTTCTTGCTACCAGACTTGGTGCTGGTGCCGGAACTGATGTTGGTGCTGGTTCGGTTACTGGTGCTGGAGCTGGTGCTGGTGCCGAGGTAGTTTCGGTGGATGCTGGTTGCGGCGAGGCCGAAGTTGTGGATGCCGTCGCCTCGGTCGGGCCGGCCTCCCCCGCTCCAAGGTTACCCCCCTCTTGACGAGGTGGAACAGAACCCGGAGCAGCCGTAGAACCCTCTGGAATAGGGCTCAGCGGGCGTGACTCGTCGTCACGAGGAGGAGAAGGGCTAGGCCGGAGCGGCGAAGAGATGCTACATCCACTCTGAGGGACCTCCACCGCAGCCCTGCCAAATTAGATAATGTCAGAAGAGAAATTACAACAATGCAAGGAAGACCAAATTGCAGAAGGAAAAAATGAATTACGCATCCGAGGTTTGGGGCTCCTTGGGTTTCCCAACCCTTCGTGCTGGGGCCTTGCCTGTTGGCTTGGAGGCAGTTTTGTCTCCAGACTTCTTTTGCCTTTTGGCGGGCTGAGAGGGTCCGGAGGAAGAACTTGGTGCCGCTCCGCGCTTCTTCTTCGGCGCTACTGGAACAGGTTCGCCCGTAGCAAGGGGAGGGTCCTCGTGGATATGCCCTCTCGGATTAGCTGATGTCGGAAAAGCAAAAGAAAGGGGGACAGCATCAACAGGTTCAATCACCTCGACATCCGAGCCAGCTTCATCATTGGGCCAATCTCTAATAGAAGAGGATTGACCCGTGGGTCGCTTTGTAGCGTCGGTCATCGGAAGGAACATCTCCTGGTCCGGCTCTTCCTCATCTGGAGTCTCCTGGTCCGGCGCCCACTTAAGGGTCGGATCGGTGCCGTCCACGAGGGTCTGCTAAAGAAATAGCTGAGGAAAAGAATGAACAGCAGAGTCAAAAATGCAACAATGAACGATATATATTTAGTCCGGAGTATTTTTGCACCACGAAGCTTACCGCGGGAGGAAGCCTGTCACGGCAATAATGCTCAATTCCCCAAGTCCACTCAGAGGAGAAGTCCTTGTGGGTGGTGAAGAGAGCCTTAACCCGGCGATATATCTCCATGTTGCTCAACTCAAAGGATGAGGTCCGGTTGGGGTCGCGGCCGAAGCTCATGTGGCACACCTTGTGGGTGCGCTTCTGGAGGGGGGAAATTCGGTTGCACACGAACGTGATCATAGCGTCCTTGTTGCGCAACCCCAGCTTCTTCAGCTCCGCGAACCTCTTGTTGACCTGGTTGGCCAAGGCCGTGGGCTTCTTGGGAATGACATCCCACAGTTCCGGGTTAGGTGAACACGGAGTATAGGGGAGTAGCCGGATTAAGTCTTCAGTGCCTGTATTTCAGACATAAAAGAAAGTCCGGGCCCACCCTTTACAGGAATCCAGCCCGGTGACCCAGGGGAAAACGGAAAGCCTCCGGGGTGAGATCGACGCAGCTCCAAATTGAGTGAGCTGCTTGTCCTCCGGATCAAGTTGGATGTTTGGGATGACATTACGACGAAGGCCAAAAAACCGGATCCATAGCTCCTTCATGGGCCATAGTCCGGCATAGCCCTCAATTGTAGAAGCAAAAGCGGAAAGAGAAGTGATGGCATTTGTAGGAAGGTGGTGCGGCTGGAGTTGGTAGGTGCTAAGCCAATCCCGGAAGAAGTCGCTGACCGGCAAACCGAACCCCCGTTGGAAGTGGGACAAGAACACGACGTACTCACCCGGATTGGGTGAGGGGGCCAGTTCGGCAGAGGCAAGACGAGCGGCGACGCCGGCGGGGATGCGTCTGGTGCGGTAGAGCCAATCCAGGTCGTCCAGGCAGACCCAAGACCCGCCCCACGCACCACGGTCCGCCGCCGCGGAGTCCTCCTCCATCTCTTGCTCGGTGATGATGAGCTCCTCCTCCGTCATCTGGTTTTCGCTGCCCTCGCTGGCGCTAGCGGCGGTGGGGGGCAGCGGCCTAGATTGGCAACGACCTGTGGTGGAGGAGGCGCGTAGCGGTGGCAAAGATACAGAGGTGTGGGGGAAAAAGTGCGGCGGCAGCGCTGCTACGGAGAAGCACTGGCGGCGGCGCTGTCGCGGGGAAGAAGAAGAAGAAGAAGAAGAGCAAGGGGCAGAGGGACGCGGAAGGGGAAAAATCCTAAGGAGTGCGCCCCTCCCCTATTTAGCCTCTCCCACGAGGGGAAAGTGGGACCGTGTCCTGCAGGCGCGCCACACGATGTGGCCGTGCATTACCCGCGTCAACCAATCAGCACAAAGCCACACGGAAGGCCACATAACGAAATTGATCCCATGACATGATGCGTGGATGCGGCAAACAAGGAGGCAGGCATGACGTGACCCACGCACAGTGATAACTGACAATCACTGCGGCGGTTACTGTGCTGGCCCTTAAAATAAGACAACATAATGATTAGCCTCCACATGGGTTGGCGTACGAGAGAAGGAAACAAGACCCGGATGGAACCGTGGTAACCCGGCCGGCAAGTAAAAACTTGGAATGTGCGAAGGGAACGTAAATCCATATAATCCGAGATAAAGAGGTAACTCGGAAATAACAACCAGAGCACAAAATTGAACCTGATGTGGCCTTAGCGGCCAAGGCAGCTAAGACCACACCAGCTTCGGGGACTAATGTTGGGGGGATACCCCCGGATAGGGTTACGCCGGGGTATAAAGGCCGAGCTAGCCGAGGTTCGGCAAGGCCAAAGCAGATGCTGGCCGGGTCGCCTCAAGGCAGGCCGGATCAGGGGGTAACCCGGATCAGGGGCGTTCGCCTAACTAAGTCTCAACCAACTTAAGGCATAAGTCGGAAATGCCTGTTTTACTTGTATGCAGGAACGGGTGTGGCCGGATCAACTATGATCCGGGTCACGTCTAGCTTCTAGGAGAAGAAAGGAATCTCGCTGGTCAAAAGAAGCCCCAGTACGCACTACCTGAGCGAAGCAAACAAAGGTACGACCACCGGGGCGTGACCGACAAGGGTGACGACGCCCATGTCGGCTGACGCGGGCGCCGCAGAGGCTCACGTACCCACAGCATGTGTGACGCGGGGGAAAAGCACCTCGGTCGGCTTACTACTTTTGGAGGAGGCATATTCTTAGGAATATGCCTCCACGTATGCCCTAGGCAGAGACCTAGCTCCCTCTATATAAGGAGGGCTAGAGTTTCAGTAGAGGAGGTTCGGCTATTCTGATTGGGGCTAGGGCTTTGAGTGTGATCGGTGTGTGAGAGTAAGAGATCTCCTTCTTCCTCCTCTCGCCAATACAGCTCTAGGAGCACTTGTAATCTTGGAAGCTAAGAAAATACGAACCTCCGTGTGAAGAATCACTTCACTATCCCTCCCTGGATTCCCCTAGCGTGTATTAGTCCCCACCTTTAGCCTATCCATGGCATTTGTCGTGACACCACCACGACATCCCCTCTCCGGGAAGGAATTCCCACGGTAGAATTCTGTCTGCCAGAGAGCTCTTTCTCTCTCGGTGTTTTCCGCCCCGTAGAGGCGGCGGAATCTTTTTTTGGTTGCTCCCCCAATATTAGGGTTCCGTGGGGGTAATATACGCCAGAGGGGAGAGCCTGGAGTGGGCCAGGGTGGCCACACCACCTGCTGGCGCGGCCAGGGGTGACCCGCGCCAGGGGATGCTGTGGGCCCCATGTGGCCCATATCTACTTCCCCTTCTGGCATTCTTCGTCTTCTGGAAAAATAGAATTTTCCATGTATTTTCCCGGATTTTTTGATCTTCGCGAATTTTGCCTCCAAACAGCACATTTTCCATCAGAATCCTAACTGCAGCGGTCCATGCTCCAAAAGTCATCAACCATGCAAAAACAGATGAAATAACATAAGTATCATCTCTTAATATGAAACATATCAATGAATAATTGTAAATTATGATACAGAATAGTGATGCAAAATGGACGTATCACTTTGTTCATGATCAAGATCATCTATTTGTAATTCTACATGTTGTGTTTGCGGGGATCCGATGGATATTGAGATGCTATTTTCAGATTGATTATTGATTCTATCATGTCTATGTTATTTGTGATCTTGCATGCTTTCCTTTGCTAGTAGCTATCTTGGCCAAGTAAATGCTAGCAACTCCAAGAGGGAGTATTTATGCTCGATAGTGGGTTCATGCCTCTAGTAATCTCGGGAAGTGACAGAAATCTCTAAGGTACTAGATGTGCTATTGCTACTAGGGAGAAAACAACAATCCTTTGTTCATGTAGCAATCGTATTGTTTACTTTACACATAATGCTTAATGCAATTATCTGTTGCTTGCAACTTAATACTGGAGGGGGTTCAGATGATAACCTGAAGGTGGATTATTAGTCATAAATGCAGTTGGATTATGGTCTATGTATAATGTTGTAATGCCCAATCAAATCTCGTAGGATTCAAGATGAATAGTATATGCATGTATGCTTTCTCGGTGTCTGTCAATTGCCCCAATGTAATTTGTTCACCCAACATGTCATTTATCTTAAGGAGAATCACCTCTAGTGAACTATGGACCTCGGTCCATTCTTTTACCATCAATCTACAAGCTTTTTTTTTGTTTACTGTTTACTTTCTGCAAGAAATTACTATCTTCCACACAATACGTTTAATCCTTTGTTTTCAGCAAAACCGGTGAGATTGACAACCTCACTATAAGTTGGGGGCAAAGTTATGTGGTTGTGTTGTGCAGGATTCCAAGTTGGAAACAACACCTTGGAGGTGTTTCCTTGCTCCTACTGGTTCGACAACCTTGGTTTCATAACTGAGGGAAAACTTGCTGCTGTGCTCATCATACCTTCCTCTTGGGGTTCCCCAACAAGCTCTATACATTTTGAGCCATCATTGGTTCTCCTCCTTTGTGCTATCATGTTTAGATCTTGTGAGCTCCGTCCATGATCAAGATCATCTATTTGTAATCCTATATGTTGTGTTTGCGGGGATTTGATGGATATTGAGATATTATGTCAGATTGATTATTGATTCTATCATGTCTATGTTAATTGTGATCTTGCATGCTCTCCGTTGTTAGTAGCTATCTTGGCCAAGTAGATGCTTGCAACTCCAAGAGGGAGTATTTATGCTCGATAGTAGGTTCATGCCTCTAGTAATCTAGGCAAGTGACAAAAATCTCTAAGGTTGTAGATGTGCTATTTCTACTAGGGAGAAAACATCAATCCTTTGTCCATGGGGCAATCGTATTGTTTACTTTACACACTTTGCTTAATGAAATTATCTGTTGCTTGCAACTTAATACTGGAGGGGGTTCAGATGATAACCTGAAGGTGGATTATTAGTCATAGATGCAGTTGGATTATGGTCTATGTATAATGTTGTAATGCCCAATCAAATCTCGTAGGATTCAAGATGAATAGTATATGCATGTATGCTTTCTCGGTGTCTGTCAATTGCCCCAATGTAATTTGTTCACCCAACATGTCATTTATCTTAAGGAGAATCACCTCTAGTGAACTATGGACCTCGGTCCATTCTTTTACCATCAATCTACAAGCTTTTTTTTTGTTTACTGTTTACTTTCTGCAAGAAATTACTATCTTCCACACAATACGTTTAATCCTTTGTTTTCAGCAAAACCGGTGAGATTGACAACCTCACTATAAGTTGGGGGCAAAGTTATGTGGTTGTGTTGTGCAGGATTCCAAGTTGGAAACAACACCTTGGAGGTGTTTCCTTGCTCCTACTGGTTCGACAACCTTGGTTTCATAACTGAGGGAAAACTTGCTGCTGTGCTCATCATACCTTCCTCTTGGGGTTCCCCAACAAGCTCTATACATTTTGAGCCATCATTGGTTCTCCTCCTTTGTGCTATCATGTTTAGATCTTGTGAGCTCCATTCATGATCAAGATCATCTATTTGTAATCCTATATGTTGTGTTTGCGGGGATTTGATGGATATTGAGATATTATGTCAGATTGATTATTGATTCTATCATGTCTATGTTAATTGTGATCTTGCATGCTCTCCGTTGTTAGTAGCTATCTTGGCCAAGTAGATGCTTGCAACTCCAAGAGGGGGTATTTATGCTCGATAGTAGGTTCATGCCTCTAGTAATCTAGGCAAGTGACAAAAATCTCTAAGGTTGTAGATGTGCTATTTCTACTAGGGAGAAAACATCAATCCTTTCTCCATGGGGCAATTGTATTGTTTACTTTACACACTTTGCTTAATGAAATTATCTGTTGCTTGCAACTTAATATTGGAAGGGGTTTGGATGATAACCTGAAGGTGGATTATTAGTCATAGATGCAGTTGGATTACGGTCTATGTATTATGTTGTAATGCCCAATCAAATCTCATAGGAGTCAATATGTCTAGTATATGCATTGTTATGCTTTCTCAATCTATCGATTGCCCGGCTGTAATTTGTTCACCCAACATGCTATTTATCTTAAGGAGAAACACCTCTAGTGAACTATGGACCCTAGTCCATTCCTTTACCATTGATATACCATCTACTGTTTACCGTTTATTTTTTACTTTCTGCAAGCAATTACTATCTTCCACACTATGTTTAATCCTTTGTTTTCAGCAAAACCAGTAAGATTGCCAACCTCACTTTAAGTTGGGGCAAAGTTCTGTGGTTGTGTTGTGCAGGATTCCAAGTTGTTAGCAACACCTTGGAGTTGTTTCCTTGCTCCTAATGGTTCAATAACCCGGTTTCATAACTAAGGTAAAACTTGCTACTGTGCTCATCATACATTCCTCTTGGGGTTCCCAACGAGCTCTACATTTTGAGCCGTCAGCGAGGTCTGGCTTGTTTTCTCGTCACCTGAGGCTTCTTTATATAGGGGTCCCTTCACGAAAGATGTTCTGTTTGACCTAACAGTGGCGACACCAACTATACGACCGAAGCTATACAGCCATAATTTTTGCTCCGGTCGTATAGTTGGTCGTTAAAGCGCCCGCCTCCGTTGTACGGCTCCTAGTTTCTTCTGGTTATTGGAAATCTCGTATCTTTGACTTTAATGTAGTGATTCCCTCCTTTAAATGACATTATCTACACAGGAAAAATATAAAAGAAAGGATTGCATACCCCTCTGAATATTAGCATTAGTGGCAGAGTTTAGAGAGATATTTCATCAAAATTATGAGTAATATCTAGTTTAAATGTGGACGTAGATGTCTATATTTCAGAGCCATAAGACGGCTGCTGCCATGATCACGGGGGGAGTCAATGTTGGGGAACATGAGGCCGGCAAGGCTGAGGTCGAGGGCCTTGCTGGCCCAAACAGGGAATGCCACCGGGATGCCGATATGGATGGGGTGCAGGTCACGTCGAGGACCTGGAGGCATTGGAGAGCCTCTAGGATGCCACCATGGTCGTGCTCCATGTCCATGATGATGTACTCGAAGCCGGCGAGTGCAACTATCTCGGCTAGGGTAGGGGAGAAGGAGAGGAGGGCATGACTGAGGAGGGTCTCCCCGGCGGCAAGGCGGGACTTGAGGGAGCACGAGTCGACAGCTGCCACGGAGGCATGGATGTGTTTTTGGCGATGGGAGATGCGGAATGGTGTTTTGGGTCTGTTGGATGTGGGTGAGAAATTGGCATGGGAGAGGGGTGTGCTCCTGGCGATGAAGGAAGACATGTTCTATGGCTTTCTCATGATCGGGTGATCTCACTAGCCTTACATATAGTAAAGACTATTGAGGTGGGCAGTCAAGTAAGTTGCCCACGATTTTTTGGCCATCTGTCAGCTAATTTTGTACTTTTATTACTCTCTACCATACGACGAGATTGCTTTGAGTGACCCAACATAAAATGTTTAAATACAGGCCAAGCGCGTTGCTCACAATCTTTTCGTATAATATAATGTTTCCCCCTCAGATCTTTACATGAAGGCAGGCTACATGGTCATTGCACAATCCAAACGTAGTTTTCCTACTACTATGAGGGTGTATAAGGCTATCTAGAACGTGGACATCATGTTTAAGATATGTGTTGCATAATTTATGCACATGACCTTGTCATTGTATACTTTCGCCTCCCTATGGGCAACAAAGTGTACAGGTTCATCTTCATATTCTCTCCTCCTTATCCTCTCCTCTCTTGTATCCACCTTATCATCTCTCTTTCTCCATGCACACCGCTGCCCTCCACCCTGCGAGAGAAATAGAGCTGAGCCCATCGAGTTCGTCAACATCAAGAAGGGTTTCTCCCCTGTGTTCGTGGTGGCGACAGAAGAGTGAACCATGGGTGAGGGACAGGGGTGCATTATCTGATGACGGCAAGTGCACATATTGTTTGTAGCTAGTTTTGAAACAAAGATATCGATCCCACAGGGAGCAGTAGGAGAAAGACTAAAATGCTTTTAACTAAACTAAACGAAGTACTTAAGGAATAGTTTTGATATGCAAGAAAAGTAGAATTGTTTTTGGGTTTTTGATTGGATGAAGCAATTAAAATAAAGTAAAACATAAATGCAGAAAGTAAGAATCGCGTGTGTAAAAGAGCTTGGAACTACAATAGGGAAAAAGGCATTCTTAGGGAGTGGTGGATACACCACTAGCAATTTAGACTAAGCTATCAAGATTATTATAACAAATATTCTCGTGATATGTATGTATGTGGGAGGAGCTCCATATATGAAAAAATAGGCAGCAAACACTGCTCACATCATCCTTCATAACCACAACTAACAGATAAACGACATCAATCGTATTATCCCGCTATTAAGGGATTTCTCCCGTGGCATGGACATGGCTTTATGAGTTCTCCTTGTTTCCCCAAGTTAGTACATAAAGAATGACAACAGATTTATAGTCATAGTAAGTGCTATCATCTCTCTGTCTACCAACAAGTAATCCCCTTCATCGTGTCCTCATAAGAGGCAAATATTAAGGAGGTGCACAACTCCCAACATCATGACGAAGACAATTAACACATACACATAATGATGTATAGCATAATAATCTCTATCTTATCTCAATCATATGCTAGGGTTTCTCCATCTCCCCAAGAACTAATGATCTACTCAGACATGGAGGCAATCAACATCATGGCAATGGTAATGGAAACAATTGTAAATGAATAGATCTTGTATAAATCCACAATGAGTATGGAAATTACAGCAAGATCTAGATGGGGTGAATATGGGATGGATGGATGGAGATGATGGTGGTGCAACGGTTGATGAAGATGAAGAACGATGCATTGGCCTCCCAGATCTGCGTATGGCGAAGATGGATCCCTTGGGCAAATTCCTCCTCCATAGGGCATGTTCGTCTGTGGTACCAAAGTTTGCAGGCCAGCGCATGGCGGTACCTAAGTTGCCTGAAATTACCGCGTTTCAAAAAGTTGGGCCGCTAACTACTAAGAGGGGCCATTTCGAGGCAACTCATCTCACCCCTGCCAAATTCAAACATTCCGTTAAACTGCCCTGTGAAGCAGACGGTCGGGACCCTCATGTCGGTCATCTATCCGTGACGCGGGCGCCAACACGGCAACCTCTTAGGAAAATCGAGCAGCTAAGTGGATTGGACGCGTTGACCAATTTCACAAATCCATTCCCAGCTTTCCCCTAGCACCGGCGGCATCGGAATCCACCCTCTAGGCAGGACGATCCATTCAGACATTTGACTTACGGTGCCAAGTTGATGCACCCAGTTGCTGCGCCCAGTCGCTGATCCCGAGCTCCAATGGCGCATGCCGTAGCCGCCGTTGCGAGGCTCTAGCCCGCCTCAACCGCCGACGAGCCGAGCAGTTCGGAGGATGGCAGATCCTACTATCAAGGAAGAAGAAGTTCTAGCTACAAGCAGGTGAGCTACCCTTCTCTATGCTATTCGCACTAATTATAACTGCTAGCTGGCTACTTAACCTCAAATTGTTTGTTAGCCCAACACTGACAAACAAATTTTGTCCACAGTTTTATGTCAAGTGGGATCTACACGGACCCCCTTACCTGGTTACGGTAGTCCTCTACAGGTGCGACTCTAAGGGCAAGTGGTATGGACACCATTGTTTCACGATGGAAGAAGCGCCTGCGCAGATCTGCACTATATCTGGTATGGTTACTGCTCTGCGTAATCATGTTGAATTATGGCCAAAGCATACTGCAAAGTTCAGCTTCATGGATGAACGTGGCATCATGGTTCCTATAACGTGTGACAGTCAGCTAATTTGGTTGATGAAAAGGTATGCTTCGGCTTCCATGTTTGAGCTGAAATGTGATGTACTGGATGTGGAAGCTGCTGCAACTGGGAGTAGCCCTTCTATTCTTGGATAAGGTGGTTGCTCGAACCCAATTAGCTCCTGGTAAGCAAAGGTCTCTTGGGGTTCGCATATGTTTGTGCTGAATTGTAATTTATGTTTTGTTTACTCTGTAGATATTGGGCAGTTATGCAACAGTCTTGTTTCTTTGACAGGAAGCGCCACAAGGTTAGAAACATGACTGCCGGGTCAGTCATTTTGCTGCCCGAAGAAATTAAAAACGAGTGGAAAGATGATGATGGACACGATTCTGGTGCCCATTGTCCCGGCGATGCAGAGTACGTGAAGCTAAGAAAATTGGCACCAAGGAAGAGGAAGAAGGCAGGAAATGAAGAAGCCAGTGGACTTGAAGGCTTGGCACCCAGGCTGCAGAAGAAGGCTGCTGGCAATGAAGATGCATAGTAATGTGTTGAACTTGAACCTATATATGTAATTTTGTTAAATTCTAAAGCTCTGTGTGTGGCACGTTGCTGGGCGAAACAATCTACCCACGTTCTCTGAGTAAAATGTACCGCGACATAGGGTTTGGAAACGCCCTAGTTAGTAGTTGAATCCGAAATTGTGATTGTGCCACTACTATCTGAAAACAAGCATCCACCGGTTCCACGATTGCTGAGGGGCAGGAGGTCTCCAAATATGATGGAATGTAAGTGGCACATAAATAAATTATTTAAGCTGCCACACTCCACGAAGCAGCAACTTATTTCAGATGCTGCACAACGACGTGGCAACATAAAGAGCAATGTTCTCACTGATAATGCCCAGATGAGGAGGAAATCGGTACCACTTCCTGGCCTAATCTTGAGCATGTCTATCTCACTGCCTCTCTGCTCCTGCATCCCCTGCATCTGGCGAAGCTCCCGGATCTTTAGTAACCGGGTGTACATGTGCTTCCACTTTATAAATTATGGTTGTGCCATTTGCATGCGGCACAATCCACGTAGATTACATTTAAACAAACCACCAATGTCAGAATACACTAGTAGAAAAGGGGTCTTTGGTCCACGGTCATGTTCCCAATCCGGGACAGAGATCTAAATCGAGGCAGAAATTGATCTAAATCACAAATTCTCCACAAATTAATCGAGACAGACATCTGAATCGAGGCATTTCATTAATTCAACCACAAATTCTTCTAAACAAAGGTGCGATTTCACATCCTACATTAATTCAACCACTAGTCAACAATTTCACTTCCGTTGCCGCTGTCCTCTGAGCCGCCGGCTTCCTTGTCGTCATCGGACGGAACCTCCACGATTTTCGCATTATTCGCGAGACGGAGCACCTCTTCGCGGCGAGCAGCAGCGATGACGGTGTACTTGGTCTGTCTAGGGACGGACCAGAACCTCTCCCGCCCTTCTCGGTTGCAGAGATCCTGGTGCACCATGCGCCCATAAACGATGCGGTTGCCAATCTTGGCCTTCCGCTCCTTCTTGAACAGCTTTAGCCAGTACGGGTTGGCCGCCGCGTACCGGGGCAGCGCCCTCTTCCACGCGGGAATCTGGCGGCGGCGCGCCGTGATTTCGCTCTCCATCACGGCTCCGCCGGGGATGAGGAGCGGAGCCACCGGCACCCCCGCATAGCTGATGCGCCATCCGTGGGGCACCGTCGCGGCCAGCGGCGTGAGGATGTCGAAGTGCGTGAACATCACCGCCTCGTAGAAGTTCAGTGAGGACATCTCCATGGCGGCGCGGTGGAGATTAGAGAGGGAGCGAGGGGGTGCACGACGAAGCGACGGTGCGGTGGAGATTGGAGAGGGCGAGGGGATGGACGACAAAGCGACACGTTGTGGCGCCTCCTATTTGTACACGAGGACGACGAAGCGACGAGCGGAATATCCAAGGGGCATTGGTCAGACAAAAGGAAGTAATGTAGGGTTAAGACAGATTAACGGACGACCAATTTTTTACTCCCAGGACTCCGGGGCCAATAGTTCAGACCGCTAGGTCAACAAGTACAACTATTACAACTTAAAAAAGGCACGGAGCTCAAGCTAAATAGAACTAGTTATCACACATCTCCTTGATCTTCCTAATCTTAGCCTGATGCGCGTCTTGCTACGAGAGCAAGGATCGAATCGTCTGCTCCTTCCTTTTAGCATCTTCCTTGTACAGCTTCAATTGTTTCTCTGCATTTTTCCTCATGCACTTTTCAATACTCGTAGTTGTGAACTACAGGACTTTGGCCTGGTGAAGATCCTTCCTTGCTTGAGTCAGTTCTTGCTCTGCTTTAGCCTTTAGGGCCAACGCCGCGTCCCTCTCCTTCTCAACTTTGCTAACCTTGTCTTCCACCCACCTAAGATCTCGCTTATGCTTGGTCGTGTCAACTAGTTCCCATAGCTTCATCTCAAAACTGTCATGAAGTGAGCTGAATGCGAATTCTTTCAACTCAATAGTCATTTCCCATAGTTTGTCCAGCGTTTTCTACATCGATTTGGGCCACTCTGTATCTACCCATTTGACAACACCACAACTTCCGCCTCGCATCATTGCACGATGTCCTTGACACCGTAGAAACCTCTTGTCTGCGTTTCGTCCTTCGAACGCTACAAATTTAGTGGGCACATATCCATGTTTACATACCAAAGGACTGTCTTCATCCGCTAAACCGTGATAGTCGGCATCATACATCATCTGGTTGGCCTAACACATCATACGTGCATGAGTAAACGGAGTAGATCTGGCTCAAAAAATAGATAACTGGCCACGGATGATACAGATAGGGATGAGACGACTCACATCGAAATCACCGTTCATGTCGTCACGATACGTTTCCTCGCCGTCTCCCCTTGAACCCATGGCGAGAGGGGAGGGGGGTGTGGCTGTCGGAGAGGGGATTGGGATGGAGGCGCCGTCGGGTTGCGGCTATGGCATGATCGGAGTGAAGTGGGGAAATTGGCTTCGAGGGGAAGGAAGAGAAGTACGGGGAGGAAGAGAAGTAATGGGAACGTGACACTGGGATATGGCCCACTCAACTCGTGAGTCGTGACTCGTGACACTCGCAACAGGGGAGCCCCCGGTGTTGCCAGTTTGTCCAGAGCAAGCGTGGCCAATCATGCCGCAGAACAGACTACTCGCGGATCGACCTCATGAAAACCATCCCAATCGTCCAAGCAGAACAGCTGGGTTAGGGCGTGCCTTCTAGAAGACTCAGTCCAACGCTAATGTTAGGGCTCTCCTAAGGTTAATTAGGATCCATGTGTGGTTTATGAAAAGAACACGCATCCAATGACACTAGTGGCGACATATGTGGTTTTTGAGAAGAACACACATGCAATGACACTAGTGGATCCATGTGTGGTTTATGAGAGGAACACACATGCAATGACACTGGTGATATGTGGTTTGTGAAAAGAACACACATGCAATGACACTAGGTGTGGTTCGGGAGAAGAACACATATGCAATGACACTGGTGTATCATTATGTGGTTTGTGAGAATAACAGACATGTAATGACTCTAGATGTGGTTCATGAGAAGAACACACATGCAATGACACTGGTGTATCCATGTGTGGTTTATGACAGGAACATACATGCAATGGCACTAGGTGTGGTTCATGAAAAGAACAGACATGCAATGACACTGGTGGATCCATGTGTGGTTTGTGAGAAGAACAGACATGCAATCACACTTGGTGGATCAATGTGTGGTCTGTGGCAGGACCACACATCCAATGACACTACTAGATCCATATGTGGTTCATGAGAAGAACACACATCCAATGACACAGGTGTATCCATATGTGGTTTGTGAGAAGAACACACATGCAATGACACTGGTGGATCCATGTGTAGTGTTTGGGAAGAACACACATGCAATGACTCTAGATGTGGTTCATGAAAAGAGTAGACATGCAATGACACCGGTGGATCCATGTGTGTTTTATGAGAGGAACACACATCCAATGACACCGGTGGATCCTTACGTGGTTTGTGAGAAGAACACACATGCAATGACACTAGTGATATGTGGTCTGTGAAAAGAACACACATGCAATGACACTGGTGGATCCATATGTGGTTTGTGAGAAGGACACACATGCAATGACACTGGTGGATCCATGTGTGGTTCATGGGAAGAACACACATGCAATGACACTGGTGATATGTGGTATGTGAAAAGAACAGACATGCAATGACTCTAACTGTGGTTAATGAAAAGAGCAGACATGCAATGACACTGGTGGATCCATGTGTGGTTAATGAGAAGACACACATGGAATGACACTAGGTGTGGTTCATGATATGGTTTGCGAGAAGAACAAACATCCAATGACACTGGTGGATCCATGTGTGGTCTGTGAGAGGATCACACATGCAATGACTCCAACTATGGTTCATGAAAAGAGTAGACATGCAATCACACTTGGTGGATCCATCTGTGGTCTAAGGGAGGAACACACATGCAATGACACTGCTGGATCCATATGTGGTTTGTGAGAAGAACACACATGCAATGACTCCAGATGTGGTTCATGAAAAGAGCAGACATGCAATGACACTAGCTGTGGTTCATGAGAAGAACACACATGCAATGACACTAGCTGTGGTTCATGAGAAGAACACACATGCAATAACATTGGTGTATCCTTATGTGGTTTGTGAGAAGAACACACATGCAAGGACTCTAGCTATGGTTCATGAGAAGAACACACATCCAATGACTGTAGATGTGGTTCATGAGAAGAACACACATCCAATGACACTTGTGGAGCCATGTGTGGTCTGTGAGAGGATCACACATGCAATGACTCTAACTGTTGTTCATGAAAAGAGCAGACATGCAATGACACCAGTGGATCCATGTGTGGTCTGTGGGAGGAACACACATCCAATGACATTGCTAGATCCATATGTGGTTTGTGAGAAGAACACACATGTAATTACACTGGTGGATCCATGTGTGGCCTGTGGGAAGAACGCACATGCAATGACTCTAGATGTGGTTCATGAAAAGAGCAGACATGCAATGACACCGGTGGATCCATGTGTGGTCTATGAGAGGAACACACATCCAATGACACCGGTGGATCCTTACGTGGTTTGTGAGAAGAACACACATGCAATCACACTGGTGATATGTGGTCTATGAAAAGAACACACATGCAATGACACTGGTGGATCCATATGTGGTTTGTGAGAAGGACACACATGCAATGACACTTGTGGATCCATGTGTGGTCTGTGA